>MU155166.1:0-14111 GCA_015484465.1 Pholiota conissans
TTTTGACAGTCGGCAAAATTATTTCAAAAGTTATAATATTAGTCACTCGTAGAATTTAATCTTTTGATAATACATTTTGCACGGATTTTGCATCTCGCAAAATCGGTGCGTGCCAGCAGTGTTTGTTGTCTAAATCCAAACCTTGCGCCTCTAGACTCATTCTGAAGTTCAACTCATACGCAGAGTGATTGAGACCCACGACATCAACAATGCAGATGGTATGCTGTCTGTTCACAAAGTATTCATCTCCAACACCAACTGATACCGTTCTTAATTCGTAGGATTGGCGACAGAAGTAAACAAATACTGAGCATCTGACACTCAGTGCAGTGCAGTGCCAACTATTCGACTCTTATGATAAGTTGTTTTTGTTTTCAGGCTGCGACTCCGAGAAAGGGGTTTAAACATGGCATGTTGCACATTTGGCATGTGCTATCGTAGCCCCGAAAGCCTGAGACTACCGTCACAGATCGCGCATTGCAAAAATATGTTCAAAGTTTTATCAAATCTTACCAAGAGTAAGTCAGATGAGGATGGTGACCTGGTTGGGATAGATGAGACCTGTACTATATTTGTCGTCGAATGCTTCGTGCCCGTCACAAGTAGGGAAAGTACAACCAGCCCAAATCGGCGATCGATCGATCGGTCGATGGGCGCTTGCATGGTGTATAGGCGCCCGGTCAGTTATTTGTCGCCTGTTGACTGCTTCAGCCATTATTGCAAGCGTATTCAATGCCGCGAATGTTTTGGCAACATAGACGATATACGTTGCACACGGACATTCATTTGGGACGATCAGGGAAGGCGTTCAACCGCGCCACACTGTGGCTGTCGATCATGGTCAGAAGCGTGCACATGCAGGTCTGCGTCTGTGTGGGCAGTTGACATGCGACTCTCCAGAGCAGTCTGTCCATACTTTCGGTAATCAAGCAGATTGCATGCTATACTCTTTTATCGTAGATGGGTCACTTATTACGCTAGTGCCAGTAGTATTTGGTAAGTGGCATGAAATGGACTAGCGGCGTCCCAAATAGTTAATCAACTATCGTAAAGCTAAACGCGAGTCGAGTCGAGTATGCGACCTTCCCTGCGGCCCTGCCCTCCTTTCATCTCCAGTTCAGACGCGTCTCGGTCAGGTTTCCGGATGAATCCACGCATGCATGGTCCAGAACTCAGCAACAAGTTCGTGCAGTGTCCACATCGAAATCGAAGCAGCGCTTGATGTTCCCGTCGTTGCTCGTCGTTCGTTACCTCGCGAAAGAATGGGAAGACTTACAGCATATTAGGATTGGCGATGTCTCTTCTCTTCTCTTCGCTGTCGGGAAAGTCATGGCGCCCACACAAATTAAATTTCATGTGCGGCGCAAACAGCCTCCGCGCCGCCGCGTCATCTGGGCAGGCCGGCCGTGCATGCATCTGCTCTCCGGTGCGTGCATGGCACCTCATCCTGATAAGTAGACAGAGAGAAGAATATTCGAAGCGTTTGAATCTTTCCTCCTTCTCTATGCCTCCCTCGTTCACGCTGAGTGAGTTCTCCGAGCTGGTATCGAGAGCGTTCGACGGCGGCTTTGATTCTCGGGGTGGCGTTCCGATAGCTTCTAGGGCCCTGGACCGGCCTTTCTATTTAGACGAGGCAAGTGATAATGAATTTTATTATGAAACGTGATCAGCGTTTTGTCTTGTTCGGAATGGATAGTTCTTTCAATTTGATCCCCATCAAGCCTTTCGCGTTTTTCTGGACGCTCCTGGTCGTCTGTTCGCTCCTTTACTTGCTAGCTGACACTCTCTTCCCTTGAAAGTACGCGAAACGACACCCGAGAACGACAGACTGCGCGGACGATGCACTAGTCGATATCAAATCAAATTCCTCCTATCACAATTATAATTCCGCACCTCGAATTCATAATATGCTCCTTGTTGCGCCTCCTGGACCCCTACCCCCTCCGAGTGCACCCATCATCGCAGCGTCCATGTCTACCGTTGATCTAGGTGCGAATTGCCTGAGCCTGGGTATCGGGGCGGCAGGGTGTGGTGGAGGCAGCCTGAACAAGTCAGCGCTCGACGCCTTGAACGCAGAGCACAACATCGAATCGACGAAGGCAACGACACCGACGACACCCTCATTTCCAACCACGCCATCATCCCAGCGCCCCCGCTCACTCGCCTTGTTCGCCAAAATCAGACGCCAGCTTTCCAAACCGAACGTGACAGGATGCTCCTCGCCCACCAACACCTCCTTCAGCGCGTGTGTGCCCATGCATAGCACGGATTTGGACTATACGCCCCCTGCAGAGCAAATCCGACGCTCAGACCGCGTCTCGTTCGCCCCGGCGCCTTCGTTCCGTCCTGCTTCGCCCACAGGCACAGACTCCGACGAACATGTCAGTTTATCAAATAACGTTTCGGCTGCGAAGAGGAAGAAGCATAATGGACGAAGACCCTCGTCTGAGTCTTTGTCGGAGACATCACTTGTATCTGCGTCGACGCACTCTTATTCCTCGCCCTCGATGTATTCAGAGGAGAGCGCGTTCATTGGGGAGTCCGTGGCTGATGGCGAGATCAAATCGATCATCGGTTCATCTTCCAATTTCTTCGCAGCCCTGGAGCGGGGCAAGAACGGGCGTAAAGGGCGACGCGGGAGTGGTTCAGACGCTGAGGACGACTCTGTGGACGAGTTGGCGGAGCCAGCGAGCTTTGCAGGACACTTTGCATTCCCGGATAACGCCGCATACTTCAACGGGGATAGGCGGAATGGCCTGCACAGGCTGAGCGATGCACCCAGAGCGTCGAGCTCAGTCGTTGAAAAGAAGGAAGATGATTCGGAGGCGCAGTTTGCTCCATATATACCACTGGTTATGCAGCATGAGCGCCGACAACAGGGTATCGACGGGGCACGCGTGTCGCTAGAAGATGTCGCGTCAGTCAAGTCGTCGGTGCGCGCGTCGGTGCGTGCAGCACCCGCAGCGCGCCAGCGCCGACATGTCCCGCCGCCCCTGAATCCTTCGGCCGCGCCGCGCCGGTCTTCATCCAGCGTGCACCCGTATTCCGCTTCATATGCGTATGCAATAGAACAGCAGCAGCCATATTCGCCGACATCAAGCGCGTCGAGCCGGTCGCCTGTGACGCCTTCAACGCCGTTCTTTACCGCGTCTGAAGCATCTTTGGATTTATTGGTGGAACGCGGTGCGGAGGATGCAGATGAGGAGGACGAAGAGGAGGGTGATAACGCTTCCAGAATTAGCTCGCCGAGGAGAAGTGAGAAGGGGGAAGATAAGGTGCGCTCTGGTCTATTTATTTTTTACAGAAGGATTGTTAATTTTTCCTAACACCTGAAATCCACAGGCTATCAGAGCGTGTTTATCGAAAGAAACCTTTAGTAAACGACAACGCCCCGCAGAAGTCAACATTCTACCGCCGACGCCCACCATGCCTGATCTTGTACCACGACGCTCAAGGCAGAACATGAGGACCAACTCGCCGCCTTTATCGCCGCCTCCCTCTGGACCTTTGCCACCCGCGCCCTTGTCGCCGACGTCAAGCGGGATTGTTAACAGACATCTCGAAGTTAATGTATGTATTTGGCCATTCTTTCTGACTTGCAAAGTCTTGAGAATTAATTTCACGCCATGCTCAGACACAGCCGCCTAACTCTCAGCGCGACTCGCTGACGACACAATCCTCGCTGGACTGTGCAGCTCACAGGCACCCATCGCCGCTTGCGCGGGAGCGGACTCTGTCTAGTGAGAGCGAGGATGAGGTCCTGAATGTTGGCGATGACAGCGGTATTGCATTCACCACTTTCGACGGTCTACATAAACAGCGTGTTTGCAGCACTCCAAAGATGGATGAACGCAGCGCACGCACGAACGAGCATCATATCTTCTTTGCACATCCATTCGCGCACGCGTCTGCAGTATCGAATTCTACGAGCACTTCCGCTGAGACAGAATCCGAGTCCGAATCGGAATACGCGAGTATGGAATCCACAACGCACTCTGACTCTTCCCCCTCCATTTCCTCCTCGTCTTCCTCCTCATCCTCATCAACAGCCGAAAATCACACACTCTCCTCCTACACGCCCTCCACCGCCCGCGCCCGCGCCGCCGCCGAAGCACTTCTGCGCGCCAACACACGCGCGAACGCCTCCGGTCCTGCCGCAGACCGCAGCGTCCTCGTTATGCCCGTCGAAAAGATCAAGATCGAGATTGGGCGACAGATGGTGCAGCCGCGCAAAGGGTCGCTTGAGAGCGGGGCAGAGTGGACACTTGGTCTGGGGATGGAGATGCCGAGCAAGGTTGGGGGTAGAGTCCTTGGGGTGGAAGAGGTGGGCAGTAAGGTCGCGGCGGCGGCGAGTAAGGTAGAACAGGCGATAAAGGCGAGCGAGGAGATGTTTCCAGCGCTGGGAGGCTTGGAGGAAGTGCCGATGCCCTTAGCGGGGATGCAACAACGCATGACGGCGAACCCGATCGTTGCACCGCCTGTGGTTGTCTCGTCGAAACCGCGCGTTTCGGTTCTTGGAGGTGTCGGTGCACCTGACACGGATGAACGGCGCTCTCTTCGCACGAGGACACAAAGCGAATCGGCGCTCGGCGCTGGAGCAAAGAGCAGACGAAAGAAACGCGCAGAGGTGAAGCCTAACGAAGACTGGACGCTGTCGCTGCCGTTGCCCTCGTTCAAGAAAGCCCCCGCCTCGCCTACGGAGAAAACCACAACCCACACAGAACCGGTCATGAAGGAACGCCATTCGCAGCCTATGCGTATGGGCGAAGTGGACGTGTTCGTGACCGACGTCGATGTCGATGCCAGGTTAGAAGAGGACGAAACGACATCGGGCGAGAACTTCGACATGGACTTTAACTTAGACATGGACAGGGACGACCTCACCTCTAACGATTCATGCACTCCAACGCAAGAGTCCGAGCAAATAAATGGACTCTGCGTTCCCCGTCTCGTCACGCATGGCGGCGGCATCGAACGCGGGTCCACGAGCGCCTCACCCCGCGCACGCACGCGCTCAACGGTCTTTGAAGACATCGAGAAAGGCGCGCGCGAGGCTCGGGCAAGCCTGGAGGAGAGCAGCAGCCTCGCAAAGCTCAACACGCTCTCAGCGGACCTGGCGCGGTTTAATGAGATGTTGCGCATTGGGGGCTCGCGGTTGAGGCAAGGCAAGATGATGGCGTCTGCGGCGGGGCGTCGGGGTATGGGATATACTGAAGGGAGTACCCTATTGAATGTCGGCGAAGGACGAGGGGCAGGGCTGAAGCATGCGAGGTCGTTTGGGGTGCTGGGTGTAGAGGAGGCGCCGCAAAGGAACAAAATTGTTAGGATGACCAGCGTGGGTGACTTGGAACGCTCGCGAAGCTCAAAGACCGCGAACGCTGCGTTGCCCTCCTTCGCGCCTTCGCACAGTCCGTCGATTTCGCCGGCGTTGATTGACAATAGCCCGACGCTTCCCTTGCCAGATACGGCTGTCCTTATTCAACATGAAAATCTCCATGGGCAACTTCAGATAAGTTCGAACAACAACCCGAGGCCGTTAAGTTCGGGCTCGAACGCGTCGACGATTACACCATCGCTATCGCGCACATCGTGGCGCAGTGTCAGTAGCTCGACAACAACCAGCAGCGTCGGTAGCACCAGCTCTGTGGCGACAGCGACCCCAGCGAACACCAACGTTAGCGCGAACTCGAAAGCACGGCCGTCGCTTCCGTTCGCGCCTCCACATTCTGCGTTTGCGTACAAACCTAAGACTGAATTGTTGGTAGCGGCGAACAACACTGCTGGCGGCATCGGGGACGAGAGCGCACCGCAGCCGCGCCCTGGGCTTGCTTCAGGGTCGGCTCTGAATAGGAAGAATTCGACCTACTCTTCAAAGTCGAAGTCAAGCGAAAAAGCTATCGATACTGTGGCAGTCAATGTTTCAAAGCGTGTTTCACTGTCTGAGGCTATCCCTGTGCAGGAGGGTACTACGGCAATCGCTGAACCCTCCACATCAACTGTTGCAGTTCCTTTCAAGCATATCCAACCACGCGCTTCAATTTCTTCTATGTCTTCCGATTCTGCTGTCTCTCCTGCGACGACGCCCAAGCAGTCTACGGTACCATTGCCATCATTGACCATCTCTACCAGTCCCTTATCTTCACCACACCGTGCTCGACGACGTTCATCGACTTCTTCTGTGGCATCCGACAACTCTGCCCACTCTTCGTCCACACTAACACCAACGATATCCCCAATCAACGATTCTTCCTCCTTCCCAACGCCTTTGGCTAGCTCATTTCCCGCGCCTCCTTCTACCGATCCTATGTCAACTCTATTTGGAAAAGAGCTTCGAGCAAGGCTGACTGCAGCCGACATTGAATCTAAAACTGCAGTAGCAATAGAATTGGCTGCGTCCATGACACAGGAAAGGAAATCTGAATCCTCGTCTGTGTCTCTGTCATCCTCCCCAAAACAGTCGGTGGGCCTTACATTCGATGAGCGGATTAGGCGGCTGCAGCAGATCGGGATGGAGGCTGTTGTTGTGCGCAGCGCGAGCACTAGCTCCACCGTAACCAAGGGCATACAGGAGAAGGAGAGGGAGGATTCTGATTACTCCGATTTCTATTACAGCGCGCGGTCTAGCTTCAGCTCCGTGCGTTGAACAACATCATTTATGTTATACCCGTAGCCTGTTTGAGGGCGCCTTCTTGTTTTTTGGGTTCCACTTTTTTTCATTCAACTTTGTACATTGCCTTCTTTGATGCTTATAACCGCCACGCAAAGATGAACCAACCCAAATCACATCTTGTAATGATGTTGTATATATTCTTTCTCTGTTCAATCCATAGCCATTCATTTTGACTACGTTATATCCTCTTGAGCTTGTATCACATAATTAACACTCCCTCCCTTCCTTGATGCTTTACGAATGTTGATGTCGAGTAGATTTCTGCCAAATTTCTTCAAATTTTTGGTTCGTACAGTGTTTATTCTTTACTTATAGTTGTTATCTATAATTTAGCCGCCCGTTTTACTCGGCCTTCACAGCACCATACTTATTCTGCTATCTATCGCGAAAGTTGTCCGTTAATCAATGCATATTCTTGTGGTCATTGTCGCTCTTTTCTGTACCTCAGTCTATCAGCTACATAAATCATATTATAGGATGTAATATGTCCATGATTGTCGTCCCCCTTCGACTTCGACTCCCTTTTTGATGGGACGCGTGACTCACATGTCCGTGGCCGCGTTTCGAACCCTTTTCATTCCAGTCCTTGACGTCCTCCAGCAACGTTCAGTTGGCATATTGCTGTACAAAGCGGACGGACCTACACCACTCCTGCTGCAGTACGCAGCACCTCGCCGTTTCCATACTCCCCAACCTTACCTGCATCGTTCTGGACAACTTTTCTCACTTGCTATGGTGCTCGTTCCCCCCACTTTGTCTGCGCTCTGAACACGTTTGCATCCGTATCAATGACACCTCGGTCGTTCGGACGACGCATTGCAAATTTGTGCATTTGGGCTAGGTCTATAATGGTGGTATTACTCGCGAAGGCTGGGTTACTCTGTTCACCGTCGTCCACCGTTGACGTGATACACGACCGCAGTCAGAGTTTCTGAACTTCTTTGTTCACGGATTTTCTTTGGAGTATATGTACAGAGACCCAATATCTCCAAAAAGTGGAAGAGTCTCGTCGCTTATACCTGCCGCAATTCCGAGGCGACATGTCGCGCTTCGACATTCGTGCTTTTCTCAGCGTCGTGTTCTCGCCTCCTTACCTATATGGAAAGTGTCAAGCAGGTTGATCTGATACTCCTAAACACAAAATTTAAAGCGAAATTCTCTCATGTTTTTCTTGCAACAAGGCATCATCGATGTAATTTCGAGACTTGACTTCGTTGTGTCATTTGCGCAAGGCCCCAAAACTAACGCCTGGAGCGCAACAGTCATATCGGCACCAATATTTGCTTCACTGGCCAATGATATTTGGTTTCCCCAGGATGAGAAGTTTTCCTCGGAATAGTCCGCTCCAGTTTTTTCCGTAATTGATTGCGGTTCCGACTACAGGTTCTCATTCTTTCTCCCATTAAGGATTTCAATCTGCCTCATCGTGACGTCTCTCATATTCATCCCTATTCAAGTCACGATGCGACGAGAATTCTGGGAACCTTTTGGCCTTTCTAATTTCGGTCGAGGGCTGCTTCGATGTTATCATCAATGTCTCCGCCACCTATTATACTATCGGCAATTAACTGGGAATATGGATCCATCTGATACTGGGTGGTAGAAATTTCCATCGACATCCCTACATACTGTGTTTCAGACATTTTCGCCCTTCCAGTGACTCCGAATACGTGTATACGCTGTGCGCTTTCTGCTGCCGTTCTGGTGTACAGATTCCGCGTGCATCGAATACACATGCAAAGCTCTGGGTTGGCATTAAACATGTCGGTGTTGAGCTAGACCGCATATTTCTCGCATCGCACCCTCGAAAAATGGGGTGAGGGTGTCTCTCGCCATTGTTTCCGGTGCCGTTCCTCCTTCTTGGACTTCCGACGATACCCCATCAATTTGTCTTCGCGGGCTTGTGTGCTTAAACGTCTAGTTCAGGCGAGTCTGACATAGATCTGAACGTGGCCTTGCGACTATTCTAAGCAATCGGACTACCGATTCAATTTGGATTTTAAAGCTACCTGCGCCTGTAGACCCGTCGCTTCTTTTTTCCCCTGGGTGTCACTTGTTTTGTTATTGACAATATGTCGAACGACAATCTATCTATGACTACGATACCGTTTTTGTCGTCATTATTCCAACGTCTGATCGGGATTTAACATCTGGTTTCGCTCCTCACCTTCTTGAGGACCAATGAATTGGATATCGATACCTGAATATGGATTCTGGAATCTTCGCAGCAATATTCCTGACCATTCTTTCCTACTATGTCTTTCATGGCTGCGATGTTGCAACGTTTCCTGTCTGCGTTCTGATACGACATTAGTTTCCGCGGGTTACACGAATAGCATAGCATAGCAGCCCTGCTGCCACGCGTCGCTGTTCCCTTCCACGAATGATGCTTGTTATGACCCATTCTTGCAATTGGGATATTTCGCGGAGTTGGGAAGACGAGAAGATCTATCTTGACTGCCTTTTTGTTACGTGGACATGTATAAGGCGCTACTGCATCCACCAGGCGCATTCTCTTCATCTATCCTTTTACTCAGGCACTGGAGATTGCGCACTCAGATTGCGATCATAAACGACTTCGCATATGTTGTCCGCGGTACATACATGGTCTTTGGAATGGCCTATTCTGCTTTCGTTCTTGAGAGAATCATCAGAAGTTCGGTGGAGTTCGAAGGACAATGGTGCAAAGTACAAACCCCGGCGTAGCGTCACTGCCAATCGATATCGATAACGTGGCGGGACGAGACAGACTTGGAAGGAGGCTAAACGGAGGCTTCAACTAGATCGACGCCGGCCGGTCCCCGATCTGTCGGATCAAGATCCGCACACGGGCTATAAAGGAGCTCAAGTCTGAGCGTCTCTTACCTTGTCTTTGATAGTCCAGTAGTCTATATTTCGTTATGGTCAGTTCTGCTCGTCGTTCTACCCGTTCTTCTCCATGCTCATGGCGCTCTGTAGGGTGTCACCGTCGTAACTCTTGTCGCAGGAGATGGCAGTACTTTTCCCAAGAAGGGAGGTATGTACTCCTCTGCGCGCTTATTTTGTCTCGACTATATCTCATTGCAACCGCGCAGACAAAGTGACTATTCACTATGTTGGCACGCTCATGGACGGCAAAAAATTTGACTCTAGTCGCGACCGGTGCGCACTCTTACGATGCGCGGCGTCGTATTCAACTCATGTTTCATCGCAGAGGTATTCCCTTCCAGACTGAAATTGGAACCGGCAAAGTCATCAAGGGCTGGGACGAGGGTAAGTCCATTTGTCTGTTTGTTATTGTCAATGCTTACGCTCTCGTTCTTAGGCGTGCTGCAATTGTCTCTGGGCCAAAAAGCATTGCTAACAGCAACACCTGATTATGTACGTGTTTTACGCGTCTTTGAAGGGTGACCAGGTGGAGCTAAACTTTTATTTGTCAAGGCATACGGTTCTCGGGGCTTCCCTCCCACTATCCCCCCAAACTCGACACTCAAATTCGAGGTTGAGCTACTGAAGATCAACTGATCCGCTCTCTTTCTTTTCTTGGGCTCGGGCTTTTTCCCGTTTGTATTTTTCCATGCACTCTCTGTTTATATTCAACCCCCGCATTGTATGATATTGTCCTCAAAGGCTTCGCTTGCATTTACATATTTCCCCACACGGCTTTGATAGAATTAAACCCGTGGGCAGTCAACAGCTCTAGATGTCGCTGATCATCAGATTGAGATTAGATAGTGAGAGCCATTTGAAATGGTAACATCAATGGGCAAAGAGCAGCTTGTTTTTGTACCCCCGTTCTCTCTTTTCTGATGTTCTATAACATTCGATATGGAGGATTTGCATCCTCGACAATCTTTCCAAAAATTTCTCAGATAACAAATGCAAATGCCTATATAAAAATGATTGAATGCGCATTGTTTAGAATCCTTTTCTGCAGGTACACCAAGGACCCCGAGATTGTGAATTACAACTGAGTCGATACTTCGATGTCCGCCTCCTCGCGGAATATTTTTGTTTCCGCCAGAAGCGTCCGTGCGGAACATTCGATATCTTGGTGACATATGTAGATCCCAAGTATGTACGCACACATTCTTCCTGAACCAGGAAGTAATGCTTCCGGCACGACTACTTATCTTACATTCTTCGGATCGATTCTTGGCCTGGGCAACCATGCAAAATGCGTCGAATTAGAAGTTGCAAGTGGCATCAACCTGTCAGTTTACGAGACCTCTCGAAAGCCTTTGCACATGTGCCTACGTTATCACATCCCGGAGCTCATCGTTTCAGCAGTCCAGAGCTCATTCTTTTCAATTACTCAAGTCAGTGGACACCACCCATGACCGACTCCAACTCGATGGACTTCTTAACGCTTCAATTGAGCCATCATAGTAGGAAGTCTACTATAAAATTGTATCCATTGAAGCTCCAATTACTACTCCGGCAGAGTGGCTCCTGGGTAGGTTTGTCTCGTATTCTTTCTGCGGTATAATGTATTATGATGGTAGACGCAGTCGAGTCTTAAATTCTGTAGCACTCACTATCTCAACTGGTCGTTATCAGTGGCGTAATTTCTTGTCTTCCCCGCTCTCGCACGAAGTTTATAGGTTAATACTCGCGTAATTGCTCCTCACTCCACGAATTTGTTTACGATTAAGATAGGATGCAGGTATCGATAGCGCTATCCGACTCTATTTATCGTGTTCTCCTTTGCCGCTTAATCCTTCCGTCAAGAAGTGATCATGTCGCATTTTGAAGCTCTGGCGTCACAGCTATTCTATAGATACATAAGAAGAAACAGCTATATATCGCACCTCGCCGCTCTCCGAGGACGGCCGGGGAACGGGAATCTGGTGAGGAGGTCGGGTGAATACCCTAACCGACTCGGAGGAGGACACTCACGGTATCTTATCGCAAATTCATTCACACACTGTCACCCGTAGGGTAGATGCCACTCTAACCATCATGACAGGATGCAATGTATATGGTGCTAAACGTCTCCTTACATAGGTCAGTGCCGTCCTCGTTTTGAGGCCGAAAATAATACGCGATAAAAGTTCCAAAAAACATACCGATATTGGAAAAACAATGGCAAGTGTCTCTGCTTCAAAAGTCGCATAAGGAAATATGTAAGTTTTACCTTGGGGGGAAAGGCAATAAAGGTGCTCCTGTATGCCGGAACATACTGCCAAATTTGTTACGATTGCTTGTTAATATTGCGACCGGATAGAATGGACTGTCATGGCATAAACGAGACAAAACGTTGCAGAAAGGCTGCATCTGAGAAGACCGTATTCACTGGCACGCCTAGACAAATAATTTAATAAATTCCCGCAAAGTTCCCCAGAATCTGGACATAACCACCGTGATGGAGCATAAGGAGGTAGCAGGTACAAATACAGGCGCTCACTCTCGTCAATAATGTTCTAGGCTTTGGTTATTATAAACTAACCCAGTGCAAATGGGACATACTATTTCGTGGCGGAATGGTATAAATTGACTAGAGTACTAATCCAGCGCAGTGGCTGCGTTAACTCTATTCTAGCGCGACAAGGTCCGCGCGTACGAGATGCATTGTGATTGACTATTTTATCTTTGCTCACGTACAAAAGCTTCACTTTGGCAGGGCTCAATGCCATAACTTCATTATCATTGGCCTGAAATGCGGGATTCTTGGGTAAATTTACATTCTGGCCCTGTTCATCGGTCCAGGCCCGAAAACGTCCGTCCAATGAGCCTTGCACAGGCTGATTCATTACATAGGGCATGAGGCAAACCGCCAAACTAATCGTTAATAATATCCAAATGTGCAAGAATATACTCACAGTGCTTGCATCGAGAGATTGAAAGATATGCCCAAAATAAAAGAAGCTATAATTGTTGAACTGCGACGCCTCGGTGTGGCTGTTTCATCTTGACTTAATCGTGCATGCTCTGGGTTTGACCCGCGTCCTTTTCTTTTCAAAACAGGGTCTTCACCAAGACTTTCTCGTCTTAAAATAGGTTAGGAGAGAAGCCAACGATAAGAAACGACACGAAGATCTCAATCTCATGGTTATGACATTCAATGCAAATCACAATCCCTTCGGATCGTGTATAAACAATGATGCAGTCTCCTCAGCTGGCACCTCCAGGGCTCTTTCGCAGAAGACATGCTTCTCTTAATATAGGTAGTCTAAGTAGATCATAGCATTCATACGTCTCAATGCTACATGCTGGAGCAATACCTCGGACGAGTAAAAGGAAGGAGCAGGAAGCTTGATCTAAATCTAATTTGACCTAATACTATATCCCAGTGTGGCAAACCTAGTTTGACATGAACGGAGCATCGCTGAGTTCTGAGATTCATGTTACTGACACCGCGAGGCCTAATGTCCTGGAGAGATCATCCTTGAGCCTGCGCAGTCTTACTCTGATGCTCCCAAAATGGCCAGGTACCTGCCTATTTGGGACACCGTTCTCGCTTAGACAGTCAACACATTTTGTAGCGCACACTGCACACCGTCACTTCGGGTTAGCACAATCACATATTATGAGAACTGAATGGACTTACTATTCCTCGGAGAAACGTCACTACGATTATATATAGTGCAAATCACTGGTGTATGCAGTGTTGCGGCCGCGGCCTGTCAGGACACGAAGGAAAAGGATCGCCATTGGTACGTCCACCCAAAGCGATATACAGATAATCTCGTTACAGCTAAATGCAAAACCCTAGACACCTTTCGAAATTTCGCACAATGCGCATCTATTTGTGTCAACAGCTCTTTTAGGCAGAGTTCTGACGACATAGGTGGAGAGGGAACCATGTATAGCAACAACTCCACTGAACGTCGGGAGCGCGCACCTCTGTTGGGGATGTGGGGCGTTGATGGGGCGCTTTCTCAATGAGGACGGCGCATTCGTCTGTAGACGATGAACTATGCCTCACTTTCGTATGAGGCTAGGATTTCTTTCATGTCAAGCAATGATGGCTGTAGTTAGACGGTTGCGGGCGATATTGTACCAGATTTCTGCGAAGAGCGTTATTCGGGGAAAATGCCAAAAACGCTTGTTTGTACAAATACTGGCGCACAAGTTGGGAAACACGAAGGTGTCTAGGGTTTTGCATTCAGCTGGAAATATGCCTCACTTTAGTATGAGGCTGAAATTTCTTCCATGCCAAGCAATGCTCGCTGCAGTTCTTAGACGGGCGCAGGCGATATTGTACCAGATATCTGCGAAGAGCGTTATTCAGGGAAAATGCCAAAAACCCTTGTTTGTACAATTACTGGCGCACAAGTTGGGAAACACGAAGGTGTCTAGGGTTTTGCATTCAGCTGTAAACTTCCAATTACTCTTCAGAATATAGGCCTTATCACTCCTGGCATGCATCCATTTTGCGAGATGCAAAATCCGTGCAAAATGTATTATCAAAAGATTAAATTCTACGAGTGACTAATATTATAAATTTTGAAATGATTTT
>MU155166.1:14236-208038 GCA_015484465.1 Pholiota conissans
AATTTATAATATTAGTCACTCGTAGAATTTAATCTTTTGATAATACATTTTGCACGGATTTTGCATCTCGCAAAATGGATGCGTGCCAGGAGTGTATGGTGGTGTTCTCAGAAAACGGCGTTTTGCGGCGATTCGGTATGCTTTGTGTTTAATATTTCTCTGCTACTCGGTGTCCATCTGAAGCCGTCCGGGAGCTGTAAGGGTGTCTAAAAGCGACATACAACATTCTGAAGCAAGCTTCGAAGGGTTGAAACCTGGTCTCATAACGACTTACGACGACCGCTGACAACGGGAGACTCGTGCTTTGCGATGGAGCGTGGAGTGCGCCACTCCCAGAACACTACTGCATCAGATGGTAAAATTGAAGTCCCTCTGATCTTGGAAACGCTGCGGCCTGAAAATCAGTTACTGTGGGGAACAACTGATGCTGGCTGTTGCCTGTGTCATAGGTCCCCATAAGTACCTCCCAAAAGCATAAAGTAGACGTATTCCACCGACTTGTCCGAGATTTGCCCAGTCAAACCTGCCAAGAAAACGAATTTTCTCGGCGTGAAGATATGAAAATTTGATACAGGGTCTCTCTTTGCGATTGTGCATCCAGCGAGAAAGTGGAGCATTTCGCACTGCCTGACCTATTCACGTCGGGCGCACGGTGGAATTTTGTCATCGGTGGGCCCTCAAGGCCTGAAGCATCCGTGGAGGAAGGCGATGGTGGAGATTTGCCGCCTGCGGCACCCGCCTCCAATCCTTTTGCCGTTCATTGCCGCTGGTGACCGCAGCACCGCCTTCACTGAAACACCGTCCAAGGAGGACGTTCACGTAACGCATTTGAAATCTATCATTGCTATGTCGCTGCCGATTGATCCTGGGAAGCTTGGAAGCCCAGCCAGGGGTATATAAGGCATGGCTGTTGTGGTTAGCTTTTCTCCAAGTGCCCGGTGCATTCACAATTCAAACTTAGGTAGGTTGTTCGCTGGCTCCTCCTGCAGGATGTGTGCTGATGAGCTCGACGAATCTTTTGCAGGCTGGTCCTATTTCGACGTCAAATCTAACCCACTTTCATATCAATCAATATGCGTTTCTCTACTGCCATTCCTTTCGTCGCTGCTGTTGTTATTGGAACGACCAGTGTGCTTGCCTATGTGAGTAGACTCGAACTTTTGGATCCCAGCGTTCGATTCTGACTACGAGCAGGAGTTCGATGAATCCGAATCTCTCGTGACCCGAAACGATGATATGGAGCTTGAAGCTCGCGAAGAGGTGAGCATAATTTCCGAATTTTCCTGAAGAAAAAAAACTGACAAGACGGTGCCAGGCTTACGACAACTATGTCCGCGAGTTGGAATATGCCGATGCCCTCGACCA
Source organism: Pholiota conissans (assembly GCA_015484465.1). Taxonomy (NCBI): domain Eukaryota; kingdom Fungi; phylum Basidiomycota; class Agaricomycetes; order Agaricales; family Strophariaceae; genus Pholiota; species Pholiota conissans. The sequence continues at coordinate 15,602 of MU155166.1, forward strand.
AGTTACTCGGGAGTTTACCGAAGACATTGATGCCCGCGATGTTGAAGATATGAGCTCTTTGGAGGCGCGGGGCCGTCGCGGTGGAGGTGGACATCGCCGCAGACACGGAAAGCACGGCAAGCACCACAGGAAACACCGTCACGGCAAGCACGCCGCCGCCGCCGGTGCTACTGAGGCCGCTCCCGCTGCGGCTGCTATGGCTGCACCTGCCGACGCTGCGGCTGCTCCAGCTGATGCTCCTGTCGCCGCCCGCGACCTTGAATTCGACGAATTCGAGGCGCGAGGCGGCCGTGGTGGACACCGTCGCAAACACGGAAGGCACGGCAAGCACCACAGGAAACACCGTCACGGCAAGCACGCTGCTGCTGCTGCTGCCCCCGCAGAAGCTGCTCCTGCTGCAGCCGCCCCCGCTGATGCCAGCGCTGCCCCTGCTGACGCTCCCGTCGCGGCGCGTGAGTTTGAATTCGAGGAACTCGAAGCGCGCCGTGGTGGTGGAGGTCGTGGTGGACGCGGTGGACGTGGTCGCCACGGTAGACACGGAGGAAAAGGCAAACATGGAAGGCACGGCCACCGTGGTGGAAAGCACCACAAGCACGCCGCTGCCGCTGCCGCCCAGGCTGCGCCCGCTGCTGCTGAAGCCGCCCCCGCCGAAGCCGCTCCCGCCGACGCACCTGTCGCTGCTCGCGAGGAGGGAATTCTCAGCGCCCGCGAGTTGATCGACCTCAACGACGAGCTCGAGGCTCGCTTCAGGGATTAAGTATGCATTTTATGTAGTAGTGGTTGAATTTGTACGACGCGCCATGACAATATGACACAATTTCTGGCTCTATTCTTTGTGGGACTTTAGTTATATGACAGGGCAGTAATGGCTGGCAGTAATGATGCCTTCGCGGTGGATTGAGCTTCAAAGTGAGCGAAAGAAAGAAAGATTTCAGTCATGTTGAGGAGGATTTCCGTGACTTGATTATGCTTGGCATCTATGAAGGCGTGGGAAAATGTTCTGTGTAATCTCAAAGTTCCTTTGTAGCATCGCAGCTGTAACTTCAACGACCACGGCCGCAGCGTTCCTTATCTACGCTCCTTAGATGTCGAACACCAACAACCTAGATGTGAGTGGCTTGTCGTCGCTTTTCTTTCTTATGCTGAAATCGGAACAGCGGGCGATAGAGATTGTGCAGAAGGCCATTGACGAGGACACGAAGCATAACTATGCCGAGGCCTACAAGTACTATCAGAATTCTCTTGATTATTTCATGCTAGCTCTCAAATGTGAGTAGCGACTATATCTCTTGGGTGTCCCGGTTAATATCTTGCAGATGAAAAGAATGATAAATCGAAGCAGCTGATCAAGTCGAAAATCATTGAATACCTCGGTCGCGCCGAAATGCTGAAAGACCATCTCATGACCGACAAACGCGGGAAGAGCGCCATTGGTGTGAATGGGAGTGGAGGTGCCACAGGGCCAACGGGAAAATCGTGAGCTCATAGGATCTTGAGAGCGTGCCGACCCTAACAGATTACCCATCCATGCAGTAAGGAGGATGGCGCTGACGACGGTGAAGATCCAGAGACAAAGAAACTACGAGCCGGCCTCGCAGGCGCTATCCTGACAGAGAAGCCCAATGTAAAGTGGGACGACGTTGCTGGCCTCGAAGGAGCCAAGGCTTCTCTCAAAGAGGCTGTCATTCTTCCCATCAAATTTCCCCATCTCTTCACCGGAAAGCGCACGCCGTGGAAGGGTATCCTCTTGTACGGCCCTCCAGGGACAGGAAAGTCGTATCTAGCGAAGGCGGTTGCTACCGAGGCGAAGAGTACGTTCTTCAGCGTGAGCTCGAGTGACTTGGTGAGCAAATGGCAGGGAGATTCCGAAAGGTATGCATTCTGCTTTCGTCGGGAAGTTTTATACTCAAAGTAGTCATTAGGTTGGTCAAGAACTTGTTCCAGCTCGCACGAGAATCGAAACCCGCCATTATCTTTGTGGATGAAATCGACTCGTTGACTGGCACGCGTAACGAATCCGAATCTGAAGGATCGCGGAGGATAAAGACAGAGTTCTTGGTCCAGATGAATGGAGTGGGACACGATGATACCGGTGTTCTTGTTCTTGGTGCGACAAATATTCCATGGCAACTTGACAATGCCATTAAGCGTCGGTGCGTGTTCTCTATAGACAGTCTCTCTTCCACTAAGCTTATTCGTTTGTAGATTCGAGAAGCGAATATATATACCCCTACCTGGTCCTGAAGCTCGGAGACGCATGTTCGAAATTCACGTTGGATCGACGCCTTGTGAACTCTCGCACAAGGACTATCGTACGCTAGCGGACAAAACAGAAGGCTATTCCGGATCGGATATCTCCATCGTCGTCCGCGATGCGCTCATGCAGCCTGTGCGGAAAGTCATCTCAGCTACACATTTCAAGAAAATCGACGTTGACGGCACGATGAAATGGACTCCTTGCTCACCAGGAGATCCGGAGGCGGAAGAACGGACGTGGTCGGATATCGAGTCAGATGAATTGCTGGAACCGACTCTCAAGGTGGCGGATTTCTTGAAGTCTTTGAGCTCTACACGTCCGACTGTGACGGAGGCTGATATCAAGCGTCATGAGGAGTGGACTAAGGAATCTGGTATGTCGTTTCGGCCAGACTTTCAAGCTATAAACTAAAGATGTATCTTTCAGGGGCCGATGGCGCATGAACTGTGTATATCCTTATCGAACCTGTAGTATATTTCTCTCCTTCTGGATACAATGTTTATTCTCTATGAATTCAAGGCAAAGAGGACAAAGAACATTTCTTACGAGACTGTCATTTTCTGATCAGGCGATCAGACTGCCTGCCTTCTTTCATTCGGGTGCAGCACGCACACATATTTCTACTTATCATTCCGGTCTCTTTGTTATGTATATCAAACACGAGATACCAGCTTTCATCTGCCTTTGTTGACGGTGGAATTACGGTGAAATCATTTCAATAAAGGTCACGTGGGAGAGATCATTAGTGCAATCTGGGTTGGGGCCAGGACAAACCCCAGACTTGCACCTCTGCTTCCCCCATCGTTGTCCAAAATGACCAAGATATACTTAATGAACAGTCTCATCGAAAAGGTTGGCCATAAAATATGATATCTAATGAAACATCGACTGATCTTGACCTGCAGATGCAGTCCCCCGACCAGGACTTCCGGTGAACAAAGACGCGTCTTATTCTCGACAGGATGCTGACGACGAGTGGCAGGTTCATGGGACTGAACGACTTGATGACTGAGATTAGGCAGGACTCAAATGCCTTCCAAGGAGATGAGCCGATGGAGAACAAGGTCCTTGGAATGGTTCTTACGTTGGTGGAGGATAAGATCTCTGAAGTGAAGAACCAAGCAGTCAAATGGTGCGTACTTCTCGTGGTTATGTTATCGATGTCCTTATCCAACAATGTATATCTAGCTTAGGACAACTGATCAAGATCCTCAGACAAGCGCAGATGGAGTTGGTGGTGGACAAGCTGATTGTTTTTTCTGGTGGCCAGGACGAAGAGTTGAGGGATATCTCTGGACTCGGTACGCTCCAGATTATGGCCCATTAAACGATTTATCAGCTCAATGATGGTTCACCAGCATTGAAGACGATCACCGCAGAGCTGCCTCCCGATGGCAAGATAGCCATCTCCGCGTGCGCGAAATTGACGCCCAAGCTTTTAGGTCAGATTCAAAATGTACGTTGCTTTTCAGCACAAAACTATACAAGGAATCTAATACGGATGTGGTAGCCTACTACTCCTCCAGAGGCGCTCATCGAGACGCTCGCCATTTTATCGATCCTCATCAGCCGATTTCCTAATCACGTCGCCGTCGCCGCAGGGAGCTATACGCCCACGCCACTCCAGGTTCTCGTTCCTCTCCTCTCTCATCCGCGACCCGTGGTCAGGAAAAGAGCTATAACCACCCTTTCGCAATTCATTCCCATCTCCGATGCTGCCTTGTTTGCCGATCTGCTGAAATCAGACGTGCTACCCAATCTTGCACCATCAGCTCCTCTGGAGAAACAGAGAACCACCGTCAACCTCGTTGCTGCTGTAGCTCGTTCATCGCCTTCCCAGATTGCTCCAGTTCTTAGCAGTGTCGTACCTGGAATCCTCCAGGCCGTGGAGAAGTCGGATGACGACTTGCGAGAAGGATCTTTACAGGTGCCGTACTCAAGTCCCATCTCGTGACGTTATCTCTAACTCGCATTTAGGCGCTCGAGGCTCTTGTTCTTAGGTGTCCGACTGAGATTGATATCTACTTACCTTCAATCGTCGAGGTCGGTAACAAATACATCAAATACGACCCGGTACGCATTTTTCTGTGTTCCTATGATGCGAAGCTTATATGTGGTATTTGGGGACAGAATTACGCTGGAGGCGACGACGAAGATGAGGATGAAGATATGGCCGATCCAGATGACGAGGAAGATGACGATGAGGGATTGGACGAGTAAGCTCGGGATTCTTTTGCTTCTTTCATGTGCTAACTTGCGTCAAGATATTCCGATGATGAAGATACGTCTTACAAGATCCGTCGCTCGGCAACCAAGCTTCTTTCTGCAGTGGTCGGAACGCGTCCAGATCGACTGACCCGGACATATCGAGACATATCTCCTGTTCTCATCTCACGATTTAACGATCGGGAGGAGACAGTGCGTTTAGAGATATGGGCCACATACGGAATTCTGCTTTCTCAGACGACACTGTATGGTGGTATTCCGGACCTGAAGGACGAAGCCTCCCCCCGCGGCAAGAGGAAGCGTGGAACAGAGGAGCCAATGGATTCTGAAGATACACCTTACACCCTCCTTAAAACACAGGTTCCTGCTTTGTCGAAGGCTCTCTTGAATCAACTCAAGTCACCTAAGACACCCCCTGCAGTTCTTCAAGCTGGTTTCGTTCTTTTGCATTCTCTCTTGACTGTCCTTCCGGGTTCGTTGGCGGCCCAAACGCCCTTGATCGTGTCCACGTCCAAATCTGTGTTGTCGCAATCGCCGACAACGACCACCTCGACCCTGCACCTCACGTGTCTCTCCTTCCTTGCTCTTTTCTTCTCTACACATTCTCCGAATGTATATGCCGCTTCGCTTCCTACCCTCACTCCTGTTCTCTTGAAATCTCTCGGCGAAAGGCATCCTAGGATCGCGTCGGAATCATTCCGTGTCTTCTCAGCCCTTCTCAACGCGCTAAAGCCTCTGAATGCGACTGACTGGACGGTCGCGCTCTACAAAGAGGCCCTCAATAGGTTGAGCAATCACGACACCGATGCGGAAGTTCGTGCATGCGCGGAGGACTGCATCGCCGATATCTGGATTTGCGCTACCGAGGTCGCCGCCTCCGGAGACAGGAAGGAGTGGGAATATATTTGCAGGACCACTGGTAAACATGATAGCGCTGTGAAGGTCATTACGAAGGTGGCGAGGGAAGTGAGTATTGGCGATGATTGGGTGAATGGATGCGTAGCGTGGTTGATGGGTCTCTTGAAGAAGAGTGGAAGGACCGGCAAAGTTGAAGTCTTTGGTGCATTGGAGGTTTTGCTCAAAAGGTAACGCCTTTTGTCGTTTTGTTGATATCCTTTCTGACACCTTTTGAAAGCTACAAATCTGGTATTCCACCTGATCTCCCCGCAAGTCTTATTCCCCAAGTTAAGGCATACATCTCAGTCTCGGATATCTCTCTTCTCTCTCAGGCCCTCTCGACTTTGGCTCTCCTCTTGGAACTCTCTCCCACTATCACTTTCCCCGAAGTCGAGCATGATCTTCTGAATGACATCTACACAGTAACGCATTCGCCTCAGGTCTCAGGTGTAGCGCTCGAATCCCTCTTCCGATTCTTCGCTTCCCTCGTCCAGGCGGATAATCAAATTGCGACCCATGTCGTGCCTAACTTGGTCATCTCGGCTGAGAAAGCGCCCAAGGCGGAAGTGAGTCCCTCGAATGTGGCGAAATCCATAGGTGCGGTCGTGAAGAGTCAATTGGGTGTCGCTGCGGGAACTATTGCAGAGTACTCTAAGTATCTAAAGGTGAGATTTTTGTCCCGTTTCGTTTTGTTTCTCGGGTATCTGATGTACAAATCTATAGAAAACAAGCAAAGCAAAACCATCTCTGGTCCTCCTCAGTCTTCTCATCATGGGAGAATTGGGCCGCTTCATGTGAGCTTTGATCCTCTTGCTCTGTGCAAAAACGATACCAATGGTAATATTTCTAGCGATATGTCGAACCAGCGGGATATTTTCGTTTTGGTTGTGGACCATTTCACGTCTGACCAAGAAGATATCCGCGCTGCTGCTGCTTTCGCCGCAGGTAACATCGCTATTGGAAATTTGCATCAATTCCTCCCTGTTATCATCAAAATGATTGAAAGCGATCCGAAGAAGCGTTTGCTTGCGTTGCATGCAGCGAAAGAGGTACGTAGCTTGTTCTTTTCAATATGAAATTATCTTGACAATCATTCATAGGTGGTCACGCACTGCTCGCATGGCCAACTTGAGAGCGTCGCCGATCTGTTTTGGGGACCTTTGTTCGAGAACTCCCAGAATGCGGAGGAATCTACTCGTAACGTCGCCGCTGCATGTCTTGGAAAGCTGGCGACCACCCATCCTTCGCGCTATCTTCCTCAATTGCATGTAAGTTTAAGTTTTTATTCGTGCAAAAGTGTGTAGGACTGACTAAAGTTTGCAGGCTCGCATCAGGGATCCCAACCCAGATACACGAGCGACCGTTGTATCGGCTATTCGGTACACTTTTGCAGACACATCCCGCTCGTTCGACGAAGTCTTCTCTCCGCTTCTTGTTGATTTCTTGTCCCTGATGGTTGATGAGAATCTCGTGAGTTCCCAAACATTATTACATATCATAATGTCAAAAATAGGTGGATTGATGCTGTCGTATTTTAGGTTGTCCGCAGACTCGCTTTGTCGACTCTGAACTCGGCGGCACGAACGAAGCCGCACCTTGTCAGAGACCACCTTGTAGTATTGCTGCCTAACCTCTACAAGGAAACCGTAGTTGATGCTAGTCTAATTCGAATCGTCCAAATGGGTCCGTGGTCCCATAAAGTCGACGATGGCCTGGATACCAGGAAGACCGCTTATGAGACGATGTACACTTTGGTATGTATTCCTGACAACCTGGGAAACGAAACGTGCTCATTCCCTCCAACAGCTCGATACATGTCTCTCGAAATTGAACTTGCACGAATTCCTCGGACGCGTCATCCCAGGTCTTTCTGACGACTCGGACGAGATCAAAGTCATCTCGCACATGATGCTGTTCCGGCTGTCTCAGGTAGCCCCTGCTGCCGTTGCTCAGCGCCTGGACGAGGCAACACCCCTTTTGGAGAAGACGATGAAGGGTGCGAATGTCACCAAGGACACGGTCAAGCAGGATTTGGAACGCGCTGCGGAGCTGCAGCGAAGCGCTTTGCGGGCCGTGGCTGCTTTGAGCAAGATCAGTGCAGGCGTCAGCTCCAAGTTCGATATTTTCGTCGAGGAGATCAAGAAGAACCCACAATGGAGTGCCGAGTTCAAGGAGCTTGTTGGCCAATGATTTTGTCTCTCTTCTCTTCCTTAATCAGTTGGTCCGCTTAATCAGATCATTAAGATGTATAGACTCTATAATCCCGTCCACAATGTCATTTTTTCAATTCTTCTTTCTTCCATCAATGTAACATTGACGGACTTTGCAAGGCGCGCGTTTGCACAGACCATTGGAGTGATTACACCAGTCGTGTGCATCATTTGATCAGTAGATTGTGTGTTTCCATCTCGTACGGCGTTAACATCATATCCATTTGGCCTCTTACGGATCGATGCTGCTGCGTTTGAATTGGAGGCATCGTGGCCGCTTTGCAGTGCACGAGTGGCCTTTAAAATCGGAAGCATAATTGTTTTGCAAATTCAAATACGCTTTGTGAGGGAAATTATCAGCCGATCATTCTATTGTCCACAATAGTTCTTTCCATCTAGCGCCCAGCCATCAGTTGAGAATGAATAGGATTGAATACTGAGATTTCATAGTATCGTTGTCCTAGTCATGTATTAATAGAACGTCATGATCACCAGAAAATACGGTAAGACCACACAGTCTGCGAGGTATACACGTGTGGACTTTGAAAGCGTAAAAGCAGGCAGGCAAGTCAAGCACGCCTGCTCCTAGCGGCATTATCTGACATCGATAACAACGTGTAGTTTTATGTGCTTTCAGGACGTTTGTGGTAATTTCGAGAAAAACAAAGCTCCGGATTGCCTTATTTGGACATAATAAGAGTCAAAACTCGGTGGCAGTGGCACGGCCTTGCCATAACAATGGGATGGCCGAACAAACGTGTGGCACTGCTTGGGAATCCTATAAAAGAACTACCACCTTCATCTCTCTTCCTCCCCCAACATACCTATAAACAGCGCCCGTCCCTCGGCCTTATAGATCCCTTCCTCGTCATTCCCTCCCTTACGAGCAATTGACATCCACTTGAACATGCCTGTCGCTAGTACTAGTAAACGAGTCAATCGCAGAAATGCGTCGTCCGCGGCGCAGGCCACGCTGAGTGCGAAAAAAAGCAGCATGTTGCGTATCATTAACGAGCCGGAGACCCTTGCGTGGAGCGAGGCTCTAAAAAACGAATCCGTCCTGAACACGAGTTTTGAGAGTTTGGATGAGGCCTGTGATTATCCTTTCAAGGTTGGTTAAAGCCGCATCGCTCTGGGCGACTGAGAGCACATTATTATTGAAATATAGCTGACGCTTCTTCGCAGAATCGAGATCCGGTATGGGTGCGGACAAAGGGTGACAAATGGACGTTCGGCAAAGTCTCTGGCGTCATCCGCACGGGTCCCACACGATATGTAAGTTTCTTTGACTCGTACGACTCACCTAGTCATAACCAGCGCTTAATTGACTCACCCCGATAGCAGCAGCAAGGCTTTTTCTACCACGTGAACTTTGGGCCAAAGCACAATGTACGAAAGTACTTTGCGCCCATGAACGGCGAGATAAAGCCTGACACACAGAAAGTTCGGCGGTTACTTCGCGACGAAGGCTGGATTGGATCTGACACGGACTCGGTGACTGATGATACGCAGTCAGATTACACGGAATGAGCTGGCACCTTTTCTCTTGCATTCCGTTTTACGATACTATCATACCATAATTCAACTGTAGCATAGTGTACTTGTTCGTCCATCGATCTGCTCCGGGACTGCGTTCTGGTTAAATGCCTTTTTGTTCGTCATACTTGCACATACGTAGACATCTTGTTTCTATCTGACTCGCTCTGGGGAGAACATCGTCATCAATCCTCAAAACAAATCATACATATCATTCAACACATCATGATGAAGATTGACTTCGTGCAGCTGGAATTCAATTTTACTGTCAATCCACATCAAATGTTTCGATGTGCATAGGATTGACAGTGAGTTCGTCTTTCATTGGATTGATATCAAACATTTAGACGACAAGAATCAGCGGACGCCGGAGTCGGACATACCAATATTAGACCCCGAGAATCTGTCGACTAAGCTTACTTATTTTACCGAGTCCTGAACAGATATACGATGACATCTTGCTCACACGACGGGCTAGGAATAGTTGGAGAGGTTAAAAATTTCTCATGAGGTCTTCATTCGTAGTTAATACAGATATGCTGCTGCAACCCTACGAAGATAGGTCATCGACATTACAGTACTGGGGAATTCATTCGTCATTGAAACCAGTCCAGCCCAAATTTAGGTTTCAAGATTCATCGTCGGAGCTGTCGTCATCCAGGGCTTTCTGCTTTCTAAGGGAATCCAGATTCCAGAACGCAGCGTAGTTGGGAACAAATTCCAAAATTGTCTTGCAAAAGTTTTGCGCGTCAATGAGAACAGCTTTGAATGCGTCGTAGACGGCTTGGCTCTCGGTAACACGCGCCACGGGGTAAAAAACATCGTGAAACCTTTGCATAAAAGGAGCAATGGGAGCCCAGTAGTCGGTCAAGTATGGCATCGGATCCTTGCATACGTGACGAACGTCCATCTCCTTGAGGTCCTTCAGCCTTTCGACGCTGCGTTCGTGGTGCCATTGCGATATGCGAAAATGTGGTTTGACCTTGCATTCGTCACCAGTGGCACCAGGTCCCCATGTCAAGCGTACAATATTCAGGAGAACCAAAAACACTGATTCGAGATCATGCTTCAGTTGGTGCATGATGAGACTCGATGGTTTCATTAGTTCAATAGCCGTATAGGGAGTTGAGCCCTGTAGACAATCATTAAGTATATGGCAAAAAAAAAAAAAACAGTTGACTTGGATGGACGTACTGTCATAGATACTTCTGCAGCGGGCGTACCACTCGCGCGTGCATAATCAAAATCAATTACACTTCCGCCTGACTTGAGAACGTGCGGGAACCCATCCTTGTGGCAAGGAGTAATTTGATGACTAGCAGGGAAACTCAATGGTTCTGGCAAAGGTGGTGGTAAAGCAGCCAGAATATTAGGAAGAAATCTGACAATGACAATATTGTTCATGGAGATATCGCCATGAACCAAACCACATTCATCATGAATGAATTTCAGCTCTGGGCTGAGACGTCAGCCATTAGAAAATATATTGAACAATCGAAGTACTCACGGTCAACAGCGTCTATCATAACCTGCAGAAATTCAACACGAGAGCGATACGAAGTGATGGGATCTCCAATTGGGCCGATGACCATGCGACGACGAATACGTGTGTTGTGCAATTTATAAAGGCGTCTAAGTTTCGCGGTATCATCGACATTATCCTCGCCAGCTACAAATATTGGGCACAGAATTCGAAAGCGGTCAGGAAGACCCTGTGCTGCGCTGCTGATTTTTTTGATGTGGTCAATCTCAGATTCCGTGTCAGGGGATTTAGGAGCCCAAGAGTCTTTAAAGATATGATAACGGCCATGTGCATCCTTCACGATATAAGCACGAGTTCCGCGCCCAAAAAGAAATGGCGAGGCATGTATTTCCGTGATTATTTTAAGCGTTTGCTTGTCCACGACTACTGACTTCGGATCGCCAGTGAAGCGATCAATAGTGATTCGAGTATCCGTCCCAAGGATCTTGTCGTTCCCGAATGCCAAGGCGTAGAGGATGAGAGGCAAACATCCATTATTCATCATACGGGTTGGTTTGGTAAAGATAACGCCAGCACGGTCGACCAAAACCAAGAAGCACCCTACTTCGTCATCTTCTCCTGGCAAAAGTGCGAGGCCCAAAACATACCGCCGATGTAGCTGAGAGTTGAACACGTTGGAGGCCCTCTCTATCAAACTGTTTAAGAGTGCTGGACCCTGTGTTGAATCAGTGGACACCTCGACCAGTGCTTGCACTAATGGCCACCGAAAACAAGTTTGATGCCCGACAGTTTGCCGGTCAAGCAAAACAATTCCAGATTTTTGCGCGATGAGTCCTTCACCAAGCGGTTCGTTGGAACCTTCGCAACTGAAGACACGGTCCCCACAGCCCTGCCGAACATTCCTCGGAGTTTGGTTGTCAGGACTAGCTTTCGATATGAGGCCATGATAGACACCTAAAGCGTTGCTCACGTCGTTGAGCCATTGCATCACCGCTTTTTCACTTCCAAGGTCAGGTTGGACCTCGCGAAGTGAACGTAGCGCCTCGTGTTTCGGAAAATGGGACCATTGGAAGGGTGTGGGGAGGTCAGAGTCTTTGAAAAGGTGATTACCAATCCACAAAATTGAGACATTGCATAATATTTTCGCTTTAGTATTCTTCAAATTTCCATGACAGTTTTTTGCGTACGGTTTATCAATGACCTCCTGCGGTTCATCTGACGAGGCGGATGGACCACCGGAAGTACGTACGCAGTTTTCAGCGTCAATGTAGTCCTTGAAAATATCGGGGTGGGTGAAAGTCGACCAGCAGGTGGGACGTGGAAGGGTGCCAGTGGGTGGAAGCATGATAGGATCGACTTCCTCGTGGACCACGTTCATTTCTGAATCTTTTCCGAATCCGAATGTGATTTCGGGTGGAGTGTTGAAATCGGTGTACTCGTACATCCCAGTGCAGGCGTACATCCCAGAGTAGGTGGACATGTCTGAGTCAGAATCGTCCATGATGACAAGGGGGTGAGTTGGTTGGTGTGTGCTGAGAAGCAAGTTGGATTCGAATTGGTTCGAACGAGGGTCACGTCGTACACGTGGGGCGATTATACCTGCCAGATCTTATGTAGCGTATCGGCAAGCTATTACCCAAATACACGACGATTTCTGTCGATAAGTCATTGAGAGGCGCAGGAAAAGGTGGGGTATAATGGCGAGATTAGACTCGCGCAGTTATTGGGCTTAGAGTATTGCGGGCGCTTAACACGCCACATATCAAGATCAATTCTGCACATTCCGCCTTGGCGAGACGTTACAAATGCAAACAACCGAGTGGAAAAGACAATCAAATATTATTCGAAAGGCATTCCACATTATTTGAACTACATACGTATATAAAAGGTGTATCCCGGCTGAGGGTGTGCGTCGCGTCAGCGCTGGATATGATTGATCAACCTTCCAGCACCAACCCTCACAGAACCGGGGGCGAAATAATAATGCGAATAGTAGAAGAGAAAAGAAAAGGGTACCGACGCGAAAGCAAGGACAATTCAAGGGCGTAACATTGAAGAAGACGATTAAACATCGATCAAGGGAACGGGAGAAGAAAAGAAGGCGTGAGGGGGACACCAAATAGTCAAGAGATCGAGGCGAAAACACAAAGGACTACCCTAAAAGCGTGAAAAAAGGAGACAAGCAGCAACAGCGTTCGCGAGGGGGAATATCGAAAAAGGAACAATTGACGAGGGAACCATCGCAGGGGAAAAACATGCTAGTCCGATGTTCCATGGAATAAAACCCAATTTGAACAAGGTAAATTCAAAGACCATGTCCCAATGGATGTAGTCATCGCTAGCAAAGAGGAGACAAGGTTAACACGCAGAAAAGGCCAAACCCAGTAAGAAACCGCTCACAAAAAAACACCCTCGCTTACACCGCGCCGGACCCCAAATACGCCATGCCCATCGCCCGCGCACTTACATGCACATGCTTCGGCTCCGCCACTTCATGGCAGATCTCAATAGACTGTATCCATGGGTGCGCAATAACATCCTCAATCGTCGACCGATGCCTAGGGTCCGGTTCGAGCATCTTGCGGATGAGACTCCTGCACGCTCTCGGGTTGAGATTGTTGATCGTCGGCGGGCATGCGGAGACCGCCGGATTGCTGCTGGCGCACGCCTGCGCGTACGAGCTGTACAGCGGGTCCGTCGCTGGCTGCGCCGCGCGCCACGGCAGCTCCTGGAAGTGCAGGCAGTAGTACACGATCCCTACGGCCCATATGTCCACCAAACGTGCATCGTAGGCTGCATGAAGCGGAAAAAAAGGGGGTCGAAAGGCGATTTAAGGAGGTAGTCCGATATGATTTGGTATTTCATTTTTCGTAAAGGAGGCGTCAAACAGAAAGCGAGCAAGGACGATATGTCAGGCTGCCTCTGCATTATGAGCAAACAGCAATTAGGGAGGCTTACGTTTGCCTAAAAATTGCTCGGGCGCAATGTACGGCTCGCTTCCACAGAGTCCCGTCGACATGTGCACGGTCGCTTCCCAAGGAAGACGGTACACCGTCGACGCACCGTAGTCACCAATCTAGCCAAAACACTGTGAGAATATCCGGGGCGATAAGATGTGTGTATGAACCTTCAAGTGTCCTTTGGTGTCAAAGAACAGGTTCTCTGGCTTGATGTCGCGATGTGCTACGCCTTGACTATGCAAATAGGAGACACCGTTGATGATCTGCTTGAAGCAGCATTCAACTTCGCTAGGGCTCATGCCTCTGAAGATGCGGTTGTCAGCAATTGTTAAATTAGGCAAATTTGAGATGTGAAATGGCAAATCAACGAAACACAGAATTAAACGACCGTGTGTGCAAACCGTAGCAACGGCCGATAACGCGCGACAAAACGGCCGAGCAACGTCCTCACTTGAGGTCCTCGGAGAAATATCTGAAACAGAGAAAGAAAAAAATATAAAAGACATCGCATGTCAATCGAAAAGCTTGAGCCTTTCCCATGAACACGACAGAAGCCCACGAAAAAACATAGAAAAAGAGGAGCAGAAAATATAAGGAATAGTGACTCACCCTTTCTTGATAGCGGCGTACAAATCTCCTCCAGGGCAAAACTCCATAACCTCACACCAATGCTGATTCTCATCCTGCACTAGGTCGACGGTCTCGACAATGTTCGGGTGGTGGAGCGTTGACGATATACAGAACTCGGCGGTGAGTTTCTTAACATACTCCTTCTCCGATTCGTTCTTTCGGCGTTTGCGGAACTCCTACACCGTCGCACAAGGTGAGACTCCACTCTAACGACACGGAAGACATACGAACCTTGATGGCATAGAGTTTTTCTTCACTCCGATCCCACTTGTGAGCCAGACGGACAACACTGGTGGCGCCCTTCCCGATCGCAATCTTCTGACATACGCCGTACTTCTGTGTCAAGCTGACAGCGCTCTCACCGGCCACGCTCCTCGCCCGCCCATCTCCGGCATCCGAGTCTGACTTCTTCGACGACGTCGATCGCTGAGAACTCTTCCGGTTAAGCTTCGGCCCGTTCGCCAGCAGGTCCTTCAGGTTGAACTTGTGCGATCCGCCATCGCCCTTATCGGAGTGCACCGACGCCGCCCTCTTGCCTGGAGTTGTCGGCAGGATGTCGCTCGCTTTGCTGGCACGCCGTTCACGCCCAGTGGCAGGAGCGGGCGGCGCCGCAACCTTGTTGCCGGAGACCCCGGCCGACATGCTCGGAGCACGACTCGGGGGCATGCTCGGAGGTCTGCTCGGCCCTCTGCTGGGAGGGGCACTAGGGCCTTCCCAGTAGTTATCGTTAGGCGAAGTTGGCTGAGGTGAGTGAGCTGGGCTCTGGGGTGCGGATTGGTGTCGTTTGTGTCCGCCAGCCTCAGAGCCAGACGATGCTGTTGACGACAAAGGGACTGCCTCCATCTTCTCCAACGCAGCTAAAGAGCCACGTGTGTAACCCGGCTGTTTGACGCCAGCCAAAAGGGAATCAGGCGGGGGAAGTGGAAAGCTGCCTGAGCTTACTGTGGCAGTTTGAGAGCCGCCATTCATGGGGGTGACGGTCTTGGTACTTGAACCGTTGGATAATTGCATGGAGGTTTGGAATTTGGTTGCTAAATCAGCATGGGGAGGTTTGTCGGGGCTATCACCTTCGCCGTCCGGTTGTGAGGTCTCTCCTGATGTTTCTGGAATGGCCATCGTTGGGATATAGGAAGTCGTGGTGAGAGTTCGGTTTGAAGATAACGTTGTTTTGGGTTGATTAGAGAAATCCACTTTTTGAATGGCTTTGAATTGAGGCAGATCGCAGAGACCGTTAAGCGTAAAAGGGTATTTGTGATTGTGGCAGATATGGTGTAGGCGTGGGGTGTGCTTGACAACAAGCGGATGCTGACGAGTGGTGGATCGATTTCTATAGGGACATAATCATGGTGTACAACACGTTCAGGGACTTTTTAGTGTTGAAAGGCTGCCGGGAAATGAGTGTGAGTACAAAAGGACAATGAAAGGCACCGACGAGATTAAAGAGCCTGTTCAGACAAGACTTGAGAGCGCCGCGATCCGGGCCCTCGCTGTCACCGACGTGGGCGACGATGACGAGTACGAAAACTTGAACTTGGATGGTGGTGGTTCAAAGGAAAGAGTAGAGAGACCTCGGCCAGGTGTGTCAGCGTCAAAATGAGCCACAACACGTGCATTTTTCGGTCTTGCAACCTTTCTCATTTTCTACCACTACCATAACCCACAAGCTGGGGATTTCCTGATTTCTACCTGACTCTAAGGGCACACAGTCTTTCAAGAACATATACGAAG
The DNA here is from genome assembly GCA_015484465.1 of Pholiota conissans. Classification (NCBI taxonomy): domain Eukaryota; kingdom Fungi; phylum Basidiomycota; class Agaricomycetes; order Agaricales; family Strophariaceae; genus Pholiota; species Pholiota conissans. The sequence continues at coordinate 31,529 of MU155166.1, forward strand.
CATCTGGTCCACCTTTTTTGGCGGAAAACCTCGGGCAACACCCAATTGGGCGTTCGCGATTGCAAATTCGTGCCTTGCAAGGCTCTGCGATATCCGTAACATGCACAACGGTCGGAATCTTTCGTCTTTTCTTATGCCAGGCTTCCCGGCGATGTCCAGTTGAGCAGTGTTCAAAATAGTTCGAAGGCTCGGTCCATGATCGATAGGAAGAACCAAACGTCAAAAACAGGCTGATATGTTTTCTGCGCCGCTATAAAAATCGCCATTTATCTGCGATATATCGCTACGTTTCTCTCCGTCTCGCTACCTGAGATAGCGCGTACGCTTCCTCATGACAATTATGCCCTTTCGAGACTAAACAGCACCCACTGGCGGCTAGCCCACACCGCAGATAATCGCGATAATCGCCCTCCCCGCTCGTGGGACCGAAGCCCATACGAATTTGGTTCACGTGTCCTCCGGACGGTGAATAGCGTAAATGCCGCTGCCTTTCTTCCCAACTTCCCTTTGAAATTCAATGGTGATGACATCTACCACGTACCCACCTATCGCCATCGGTAAAAGAAAAAGCCAGCGACGCTATCTTCGTCGTTCAGTTCAGTTCAGATATATAACTGGCATGTTCGCTGTAATTATTGCGCAGTCATATCGTTTCTATCTGCACTCAAAGGACCTGTGCCCATCCTCAAATTTTCAGCTCGCCTGCGAGCGTACCCCGGAAATCACTCAACCTTGCTACCACCATTTCTCTTTCAGCATCCTTAACGTTAACGTTTAGCTCATTAACGCTTATAAAGTCTCTCCGACTAGCGTCGACTCCGCTGAACGACTACCCGACAAGCGCTGCGGCCATTCAGCTACAGGACCGGCCCCAGAGCGTGTCTTTGGCTGCTTGTGTGTCACCGACATCTTTCCCTTCTTCCGCGGGTACGTTACTCCAATGAGGCCTCCCTTACCTGCGTAAAGCCATGCGCTTGTGCGGGCATAATCTCACATCAAAATTCTAGCGAGTCAATTTCTTTTCTTGTCATATTTTGAGCTCAAAACATACACGGGCTGATCAAGAACGTGTGTCGGTGACGGCGAATGATATATTTACTTCTTGATAATAGGCTCGATCTGACCGGTAAAACTGTACGCACACCTTCCAAGTTTGACGGTCAAAGTCCAATTGATAGCTTGTGGGTCCAAGCCTGAATAAACATCTCAAAGTCCACGATAAGAGTTCCACTCCCACAGGTTATTCTCTATTCAGAGCTCAATATCCTCACGTCTGACTCCAACCTTCCGAGCACGCTCCTTGCACCGATTCTGTATAAATAAATCGCACCGAGTTATGTACTGTACCCACGTCTGTGTCATCCTTGACATAATCTGCTCCATGCCATCGAGTTTCTATTTTATTTGAGCCTTACAAGTCGCGCCTTCGGAGCACTGAGCGATGACAATGATATCATGTATACAATTAAGGGACTGCGCACCGAACCGGCACCAAACTGACACTGGGATAAACAGAGTCGATCGAGCGTCTGAAGCTGCGAGACCTTCAGTACTTCGTTGAACTCAAATCCTCGATATTGGTCCTGCTTTACTCCTTTTTAATATTTACAATTACTATTACTTCTCCGCGCCCCCCTTCACAGGATTCTATGAGCCACGAGTTTCGCACCTGCTTCAAATTCAATATCCATGAATCTATATCTCTCTTTGTCAAGTCGATCATCAATCTAAAAGCGAGCCGAATGACTTTCAGGTTGGGTATCCCCCAAAGTTTGTCGATGTCCTAATTGAAAACACAGAACAAAATCAGCGCAATCCCGAATATCACGATTTGACACGGAACCATACCGAGTCAGTTGGGAGTTCATTTAGCTTGAAGGAAATGTCGCGTAAGTTCTTGAGCTGGGAGATTTTAGCTGTGTCAGAGCAAGTTATTTTCTCGTCACATCCGGGGGTTCAGTTCAATCGCAAAGATAAAAACTCACAAATGTAAAAGTCCAAAGTTCCGGACTCGAAAGATCCAGAAAATGTGGAGCCCAACACCGGAATAGGTCCCAGCGTCTCAATAAATGAGCATGCCGGGATAATGCCGTGTAAAAAGTTTTCGATATCCCACCACCGTGCCCATAATGGGTGAACTAATTGTGCATTTGGACAATGGCGGAGAAGTGATGACCCATTCGTCGTAACGAACATATTTTTGATTTGGGGGTAAGTGTACGCAGAAAAGCTCTGAGGGATGAGGTTGTACTGCGATTCGTTGAGGGCAAATTGAATATGAACAGTGTGCAAATTTGGCATTTGTTCGATGCACCATGCTAATTCAGGAAGTATTGTTTTGGCGGAATAATCGACCACGAGAATGTCAAGAACACTAAGGAAAATGGGCGCAGAACAATTCATTATACACCATTGTTTCTATTATCATAGAATCAAGTACTCACTTGACATACTCCGCCAATCTCGGATTACGAATGGTGACGGTTTCCAACTGTTGCACCAATTCCATGGCGTACACCCTACTGCCCGAGAGTAATCTCATTTTGCCATTCGCGTGCTGGATCTTATGCAGAGGACCCTTCCCCAAGTCCATGCGATGGTAGACCTCTATGCGCTGCCATAAGTAACGCAAGAAGATACGTCGTAGCTTTCGACACGTCCGTGAGAGCGCGCTGATCGTTAGCCGTGTCTGGCCATATATTTCGGCGTCGTTCCTTGAAAACTGAGCGGGAAATGAATAAACAGGGAAATGGGATAGAATTTCGAGATACATCTCGTCTGAGAGAGAGAGAAAGCCTGTCATGCTGGTTGCATATTGGTCAAAGGCGAGGGTTAATGAGCTTGAAGGTGGTTGATAGGGATCGGCGAGAGCCTCCGGACGTTTTGAACTTGGCAGTTGTCGAACCGATGTCATAATTGAGGTGAGGGTTGAAGAGAGCTTTCCTAGAGCTTGAAGCTTGAAGTCGGCGGGATACGATGAGTAATAAGGAAGAGAGGACTCAAAATAGACAACTTATTACGTCTTCAACTTGAATAAATCAGTCCAAACACGTGATAGTTATGAGCGCTTAAATTAACGTGTTAATTAACATACCATACGTGACCTTTCAGGATGCTTGCAGGTAAGCGATCAGCTTTTGAGTCAGAATTTCTCTGTTTATTCATTCTCTAGGATATCAGTAATAAATATTTTTGTATTATAGGATTATGACTTGAGTGCTTCCGTCAGTGTGTGCTGGCAAACTCCACAAGAACATATGTTGACAATGCCTAGACAGTACCGAGCTACTTTAGTGTTCATAATACTTTAGTGACCGGCTATTATTCCTTCGAAAACGTCCTTCTTGAATAAGCACGGTGTATCAGACAAATGCCAAACTTACACACCGGCCTCATCCAAAGTATCCTTCGTTCTGAATGAACGCCCAACTGATTTGGTATAATTTGAATGCGCATTGCGATGCTATGTGTCATAATCATTCATTTTTTTTTAGGAAATAAATGAGCTACAGAGGTTATCGACTTTGAAAACGATCCGCCTTGATTTTCCTCTGTTCGAGCGTTTAACAGGAGATATCGATAGCCGGAGGTCAGGTTTAGAGCGGCTCCGCGATACGTTGTATATAGCCTCCTCGGAAGGGGAGGGGGGATAAAAACATTGTGGTAATCAGGCAGCATTAAGACTATAGAACATATGGTGAACTCTCGGAACTTGTCTTGTGTGACTCCCGAGTCCCGAAATTAATACCACTCTCGACAGCGGTGGCTATATTCAAATTTATTTAAGCACCAGTATTCCGTTCACTGTTAAAGATCGATTAGCAGTTCGTCGAACAGAAAACAGAATAGATTGCTGACATCGTCTTGTTTCTTTCATACGCTTCTTCCATCTCCTCATACGTGCGAAGCTGATCAAAAGCATACCGTTCGAAGGAAGGGGATTTTCCATAAGCAATCTCTGCCGTTTTAATCTGCAACAACATTTAAGCTAAACCCTCTTTCGCAAGCTTGTTTTACGCACGAGCATATCCGAAGTCATCCCTGTTATGGGAGACGCCGATGTCTGATAGCAATGAACGCGATATGTTACGCCCCCAAAAGCATTCACCGGATAATCAATAGAATTCTGATATGTTCCAGTTCAAAAACAGACAAACAAGGTCAGCGGTGAGATAAAGCAGAGTCCAGATAAACGATCTCCCATACATGGTATCTGGCTTCGTATGGCCAATAGTCTCCTCCATGTTCGACTAATGTGTCCAGTCCTGGAGCAAGGCTTGGGTCTAGAATGGATTCCAGGGGATACGAGAATATATGATCGACTTCTCCTTCCCCGGGCTTCAATTTATCAACTAATGTATCGTCCGTGAGGAGGGCTACGATTGGGGTGACGATCAGGGAGTGGAACGGGAGGAGAGGGAGTGTCCCCAGAGTGTGGATATATGGTGAATCTACAGGCAGCGAGACTTCTTCACTGGCTTCGCGGAACTGCATGCCCGAAACCCCGATACGCGTATGTATGTCAGTCGCGAGCAGACGGCGTCTAGAAAGAGACCCTTGAACTTACCGCTGTGGCGATAATGTCTCTATCTCCCTCGTCCATCTTACCGCCGGGAAGCGATGTCTCGCCTCCGTGTGTTCTCAGCTCTTTTGCCCTAGTGGTCAATAGCACACGAACGTGTCCCTGTTTCTCGAACAGAAGCACGAGCACCGCCGCCAACCTCGAGAACGGCTTATCTCTCCTGTCAATCAGTGACATAGAAATAGAGTGCATCTTTAGCTTAGGCTTGATGAGGGATAGATATAGATTAAGATAACTGACGAACAGATAAGTCATCCGGGATTCCTGCTCGGCTTTGGAGGACTCGAAGTAGTCGATGAGGTTCTTGACATATCGTTGCGTGGCGACAGTAAAGTGGGTGTATGAGATTGACGACGAAGCACCATCGAGAGTCATTTGTTGCGACATACTGGAGTCACAAAGAAGAAGAAGCAAAGATACTGACCGTTGTGCTGACGCGTGGCAATTGCCATCCTTACATGGACCAGAGTCAGTTTGAAGCCGGGCCGACAAATATACTCTTACAGACGGCACACGGAAACCGTATGTTCTGTGAATTTGAGTGAGAGACGGAATAGAGTTAAAGAAGATATTCAGTACGGTCGACACAAATAAAATAAGCGCCCTTTGTAAGAGAGCTTAAGAAAATGGCGAAGTGCTACAGAGCGCTAATTATAGCATAAAGCTCCTGAATAATCGCAATGACATCACTCTACGTACTTGGGCAAGTTCATAAAGTGAAAACCACGCCAAATCCCCCTTTTGCAGACGATACCACCATCTCAGAAACAAAACCAACAATGGTCGCCCCAAAAGACGCCCTCTCAGCAGCACCAGGCACCGGTTACGAACCTGGAGCGAAAAATACAGCCCTTCAATCACACGTTGCGTTCTTCGACCGCGACAACGACGGTATTATCTGGCCACTCGACACGTACGTCCACTTTTTCGAGCACGCTGAATACCCTTCTACGACGCGTTTGATTTTCTTCTTTCTGTCGACGTGATCCTTTGAACTTCTTGATTGATTCTGATACGACGCGCTTTGCAACTATCAGATACACTGGCTTCCGAGCAATTGGGTTTGGCATATTCCTATCGTTGCTTTCCATGATAATCATCCATGGCGGGTTCTCGTAAGTGATAGATTACAGCTTCCTATTATTGAAAAACCCTATAATGGTCGCTGATATCTGTCCAGATACTTTACCTGGGGAAGCATCCTACCTGATCCGTTCTTCCGTCTCAAGATCAAATACATGCATAAAGTACGTCGCTCCTTCTCCATAATGAGGCTAAAAACTCGTATTCTGATTTACTTTGACTAGGGAAAGCATGGATCTGACACCGAGACGTACACCACCATAGGCGAGTTCGACGACAACAGGTTCAACTACATATTCAACATGTACTCTTCCGACCCGCACACCCACCTCAAATTCACCGAGGGTGTGCGCATGCTTCATGGAAATATGAATCCCTTTGACTTTGTACGTGGACGGCTTTATTCTGCCCCGCTCACCTTGCTTTTGCTTCAACGGCCGTTTATTCACCCTTATGTATTTTTGACATCATAGTTTGGCTGGTTCGCGGCGTCTTTTGAGTGGCTGGCCACCTACCTCATGCTCTGGCCGCAGGACCCACAAGGAGTGCGAAAGGAGGACGTAAAGGCCGTGTATAATGTACGCTGACGTTGTCCCCTCTCCTCGAGCGTTTCTGATACTGATTAATTCTACAGGGGTCCATATTTTACAAGCTTTCTGGAAGGAAGGAAAAAAATGCCGAGTGAGCGATGACAGCGACGGATATGACTCTGAGTACTGCATTTTCTCGATTGTGTACTATGGAAGAGGTCGAGACTGGAATTTTGTATAGCATGTGTAGCAAGACACTTAGACGTGATGCGCCTTGACGATTTTTGTAGAATGGTGCAATAGAACAATAGTCGTCTCCATTTCGTAAGGTCTGCTCCCTACCATGGCTATTGGCCTCGAATTGAAGTAGCGCATTCAACACGGTCAGATTGAGGCATGTAATGTACGTATACCGCAAAGGCTGGTAATAGGCGCTAATAATGGTACAGTATATTAATCATCTCATCTCTGTCCATTTTCGACCCTCTGAAACGAAATCTAACCAGATGAACTTAGAAGAGTAAAACTGGCAATTCAAAGAAACTCATTACCCCTTCATATTGTCCTGTGGACTTCAACAGTACAATCATTCCCTTTATTGCAGCAGAAGCGCAGAGCTCTGCAGCACACCGGGAATCTATAGCACCGTTTTAAACGCCCATGCGACTGATGACCGCCAGGGTCCTGGACCAGCGCCGGCACCTTCTATGATTCCTTCCAGATCTGCAAATTTCGGTCTACCCGGCTTTTCATCTTCGTCCTTCAAAAGTCAGATTCTTAGTTCTTGCTGTTCTTATTCTTCATCCTACAATAGCATGATGAGGATGAAGAAAGGGAAGTTAATCTCCGTCTCGCTCGAACCTCCCCCCCATTTGGACTTTTTCGAGGTTCTGAAATCGAGCACGTTCTATTCTGTTCTCTTCGAGGTGAAAAAGATTTCGGAGCGGGCTTTGCTTATATGCCCCCTTTTGTTTGTTGAGGGTTCTAATAAGAACACGTAGCAAAATGCAATGCCGTATAGCTGTCACCCGAACACGGGTGACGATGCAGCGGAGGCGCATTGTGCTGTAGGCTATTTTTAGATAGATGTGTACTGCTTCCGAGAGCAGTGCTTGCCACGGCACTGTAATATGAACGGTGTGCTGTGTGAAGCGTTAAAGGCATAATATACCTGTACTTGGAAATTTGCTCAATTCGTGCACTGCTGCTTGGTTTTGCACAGAAGGTGATCCGAAGGCACGGCTATTATTCCGGTCTTCCGTGAAAAAAAATATACACAAACGAAGTTTTCGAACCCCATAGTCAACCATTGGGGACATGGACACGAGGCAAGAGGAGGAATACGTGAAGATGTCAGGCCGGACACCGGGACGTACTCCCGTTGCATGCTCCCGCGAAGGTCCCACATTCCTGAGGAGAAGGTGAAAGCTCTGCGAGGGATTTGAGGAGATATCGATGGAATGAGAACGTCGCGGGTAATACCTTTATGAAGATGATTGATGTCAGACAAGTATGGACGCAGAACAGACGTACAAATAAAGCAGAAAATGTTTTTCCATTATGTAGTTCCAGTGTAGCGGGTTGTGAATTACAGAGTTGTCGTTTGGATAACTTCCAAAGCGGGGTTCGACAGACTGGGTATATCCTTACTGTGAATTACGCGTGTGGGTTCCAACATGTTGGCGATGATAAATTGCCCATCTAAACAGAAAGAAAAGGATCGATCGATAAAGATAAGCAACGTCAAAACTTGGTGTCAATGCACACGACGTACTGGGCACATCATTCTCATCTGCCCTCCACTCAGCCTCCTTGCGATCCTTCGCAACTCCAGTCAACACGTGTCTGTCAACGAGCCTCCGTCTCCCCTCGGCCGGATCGACGTCAATGAACCACCGCTCGTCCAGCAGGAAGCCACCATCGCACCACGGATGGATGGCCAGGAATGTATACAGCCCTTCTATGATCACGATACGGTGGTAAGGGTGGACGGTCACTGCATCTGGAGTGGGATCTTTGAGGGTGTGATCGAATGAGGGTGCGGTGAGCGTTTGGGGTGTGCTGGTGTCGCGCAGGCGGCGGAGAAATTCGACGTAGCCTGCACCGTCGAATGTCCAGTGACTCCCTCGTCGATCATAGGCCATCTTGGGATCGGGAAACTCGTCCAGCTGCGCCCGCGATAGGTGCCATCCGTCCAGTCCTACCAAGATAGCTTGATCGTCCAGGGTGTCGCCATGCGCGGGTGTCTGTTGGGCGCTGACCCTTGTTTGGGTTGCGGAGTCGAATTCCCGGCGCGCGCTAAGGATGTCATTTATACGCTCAGTCAGGAGAAAGGAGAGTGTCGATTTTCCGGAAGCAGGTATTCCTGCGATTCCGACAAGAATCCGAGTAGGCGGTGGGGTGCTACAGCCGATGCGTTACCCCAGAACAATAGGGTGGTTATGAGTGCGCGTACTAGTCTAGTTTGCGCACCAAATAGAGTGCGAGTTCTTCGATTTCCGCATCCATGGACTCTGGATATTCCTGTGCCAATGAAAATAAGATTCAGTAGGCCAGGGGGCACTAGCGCTTATTGTGCTTTGTGCTTATTGTGGAGTGGTTCAACGAGTGCTGGGGCAGTGTAAGATCAGTTTAACTCCAGATTTGTGATGAATTTCTTATGTCACGCTAAAGTGGCCCAAGGCCAAAATGATTCGTTCTTGCATTATTTTTTTAGTTTAAAATAAGTACAGCCTCCTTGTTTACAGCTTCATGCACTACTACGACTCATTTTGCTAAGCATAATTGCACTTCGGCGCCATTTCGCGTTAGAGTGACTCGCAGCAGTGACCAGATTTCGGCCAATTTCGTCCCAATTTGGAAGGATCCGATCGATTGCTTTCTCCGCACAGCACTCAGTGCACAACCATCGAAATGATGACATATGCCAGATATATCCTCCTTTAATACCCTACAGCAGCAAGAAACCCTTGTACTACTTTCTCACCATCGAAATCAAGCAAAAAAGTACATTTCTTCAAACACACAAACAAGACACTCAATATTCACCACAACACTCGTTATCCACGCACAAGCAGTTCTTCTTTATCTCTTTAGCTTATTCAAGGTCGATTTCAACATAATGGCTAGCTCGAGTTCGAGTAATCAGAACGCGGGGAGGGTCTTGAAAAGGTGCGTGGCCACCCGCGATGTCGCGCTCATCCGATGAGCTGATTAAGAGAAACCCTCAGAGCTTCGCCATCGACCATTCACGATAAATTTCTAGTGGGATATCAAGGATGGTGAGTCTCTGCCTTTAGTGAGCGCCAAATGAGCGTCTTATCACTAGCGGTGGGCCGAGGAGTCAAAGGCCACCCATGAGCAAGCTGAACCCCTGTTGAATCGTTATTCGTAGGTTTACATGTGCTGGCGACGGAGAGCCCGTAGGACCAGGCCACCACGGGTGGCTGCACTGGTTCAACTACCCCATACCCGACGGAGGACACCCCAATATTGATCTTTGGCCTGATGTGTCGGCATACTCGCCATCAGAGCTCTTCCCTGCTCCCGGTCTGAAGACGAAGGATGACGATCCTGTGTTCCTTTTCTCATCTCGGAACGCCAAGACTGTGCAGAGGCAAGTTTCTTGGTTGTTGCATAGGTTTGGAATACAAGGAGCTGATTCTTTGTGGGTTGTGGGCGCATTCTAGACATTTCCATTGGATGGCGGAGCACGGGGTTGATGGCGCATTTTTGCAACGCTTTGTGGGTCAGTGCGATATAGAGAATGGACAGGAAGGGATCAGGCGCATACGAGATGAGGTGGGTGACCGTGTCAGGGAAGCCGCGGAGAGAGAAGGACGCGTATTCGCAATCATGTAAGCCCTCTAATTTCACATCCTTAGCCTCTCTTGAGAAAATTTCCACGCATATATCCATTCGTTGACATTGATTATGATCTGTACATAGGTATGATGTAGCAGGTGTCGCGCCAGAGCGTTTGAAGGGAATCATAGAACAAGACTGGGTGCACCTAGTGCGCAATAAAGGCGTACTAGACAGCCCGAATTACTTGAAAGAGAAAGGAAAGCCTGTCGTCGCTATATGGGGTATGTCAGATCTTCCATACTTCTCAGAACGCATAATTAAACAAGAACTCAAATTTTTAGGTTTTGGCTTTGACAACGCGAAGCACACGCCCGAGCTTGTACACTCTATCACCCAATTCTTTCGCGACAACACGCCAGGCGGAGTCTACATCATGGGCGGAACGCCTACGAGCTGGCGGACGGCGGAAGGCGACGCTGATCGTGACTCGCGCTTTTTGGACGTGTGGATGAGCGATTTCGACGCAATCTCGCCGTGGACTGTGGGCAGGTACACCAATGAACAGGAAGCAGATCAGTTTATGGAAACGAAAATGAAGGGTGATGTGGAACTGATCAAGCAACATAATGAGAAAGACACTGGGAGGAAAATTGATTATATCCCTGTGGTGCTTCCTGGTGGTTCGGTGTGTATTGTCGATCCGTGGTAAATAACGTTCGAAGCTAATCCTTTTCCAATCAAGGGATTTAATATGTCAGAAGGCAATTGGGGGTTCAATAACATCAAGCGACGCGGCGGCCGTTTCCTTTGGAAGCAGATCGCGAACGCGAAACGGCTAGGCGTGCGCACGATGTACGGCGCTATGTGGGACGAGTGAGTTCTACCAAAATAGCCTTCGCGGCGATTCTTTCTCGGTTCACCTTTCGCTAACCGTGTTTCTATTCTGTGAAGATACGACGAAGGAACCGCGCTCATGCCGGTTGTTGAACTCAAGCGAAACCTCCCTGTATCTGACAAGTTTCGTTTCATGGCCTTGGACGAGGATGGATATGATTGTCCGGCTGACTGGTTAGTTCTGTTCCCTTACCTGCCGCACACAACTCACGCTTATGATTTCTTGGAATGATTCTTTCTTCAAAACAGGTTCATGCGCATTTGTGGCTTCGCCGCTGAAGGTCTTCGGAGCGAACGGCGCATACATGAAACGTTCCCAGTGAAGGAGCTTCAGGATTACTGGTCGTCGCGGCCGAAGTATGAAGAGGTCAGTCAGAAGTCGCGGGAATTTATCTCGGGCTCAGTAGCTGGCGGTGCTGACGGCAGCGGCTCGGGGTCTGGTGCGAGTGAAGGTCAAACATATGAGGAGTGGTTGCTGTCGCAGAAGGACGATAAGGATGAGGCGCCACCACCTGCGTACACACTGATTGAGGATGAGCCAAGCGTCACTCCAGCTGCTGCGTCACAACCTCAGGCGCATGCGCAGGTACAAGCTGCCGCGCCTGCGCCTGCGGTTGTTGCCGCTCCAGTGGTCATCAACGCGCCTCCTTCGAATAATGTGCCTCAAGTCTCTAGACCTATTTCTCAGGAAACTGCTCCTCCTGTTGTTTCTGTGCAACCACCAGTCCAGAATACTGTAGCGCCTGGACCTGCCAACCAACTTCAGGCTGTCGTGAACGTCCCACCACAGCAGTATCCTAATCGATCGACGCCTGCTGATCCTGTTGCCTCTCTCACTCATGATTTTGGACGTCAGAGTATTTCTGAGCAAACAACTACTGTCATTAATAATACTCCGGCTGGGGGTAGTTACTATCATGCCGTCGGTCCACCACCACCTCCTCCGCATTCGACACGCCCTGACGCTGATAATTCTGCTGCGCCTGTGCCTACTAACCGTCCTCCTCGCCCTCAGAGTTTATCGCGGCCTCACTCCAGACCGCAATCGCTCTCGAGGCCTAGTGTCCCCCATTCTTCGCCTCCTCATTCTCCTCATGCATATCAATCTAGCTATGCACCACCACCACCAGTGGTCCCAGCTTCTCTTACTGCGCAACAGGCTTCCGCGCCTCCTCAATGGCCACCTGCGGAATGGGGTGTGAATCCGGGCCGGACCTCGTCAGCATCGGTCCCGCCCAAGACGCCCACATCACCGACGAATACTCATAGTGGTTATGGGCCTGCTGCTCAATCTACCGGTGGAGCTAATTTATCAAGACCAAATACGTTTACGGCTTCGTCGTATGTTGGCGTCCATAGTAGTTTACGCCCGACTGCGAGTCTTCATAATAGACCTTCCCAACAGCCTCCCGTTGGAGCAAATGCCTCGTATTATTCTGCGTCGAGCACCGGTGCACAGCGTCCGACGTCTCCTTACGCACCTCCGACCGTTCATTCTAGCAACACATATAATAATTCGAATGATAGCACCTTCCCTCAACCTGGTCGATACAACGTTGCGCCAGAGCCGTCTATACCAGGCCCTGGTCGCGATTATGAAACGCCTTACTTCCCAAACCCTTCAACGACAGGCTACGTTCCCGCGATCTCAAACTATCCAAGCCAGGGATCGGCATACCCATCGCCAGGACCTACAGGCTCATATCAGCCCACGGGCTATGGTTCATGGGGAAGCAGCCCCAATGTATCTCCGCAGCCCAACCCACTTGGTCCATCATCATTTCCTGGGCAGACTGCACGGCCTTATAATCCAGCGCAGGGACCATATTATACCGGCCCATCTTTCCCGTCGAATGCAAATGCTTCTTCGATGCCGAATGCATCATCGGAGGCCCCAGGACAGGAGCGGCCGTACCACTTCCCCCAGGCGCCCGGGGCAGACAGCCCAGGGGAAGGGAGCTACTATGGAAGCAGCCCCAGTGCAACTGGTGGTGGTGATATGAATATGCCGGGGGCGAACCTAGGTGGTGCTTCTTCGCCTACCTTCCCATCTTCGTACGCGAGCCAGTATGGCATGCCTGCTTCGGGTGCCTATCCCAGCGGTGGTGTAGGTCAATCTTATCTGCGGCCAGATCCTTGGGTGCCCGGTGGAGGGGTTGTCGGGGGTGGACCGGGTTCTTTGAACATGCCTCCTGGTATACCGCCTCGTAAGTTTTTGCCTTTTGGTTTTATTTTTGCAATCTTCGTCACAGTTCTTGACTATAAGGCTGGTTCCGCCGTTATTATTGAATAGGGCCGCCCACGCATTATTCGACGATGCAGCCGAAACCTCCGTCTTCGGGTGGAAGTGGTGCGGTGTCGTCTGCGGGGTCGACTGCGCTTGGGTACGCGTTGACTGCGGTGGATAAATTCGCTGGCAGGAAGACGAGGGAGCAACTCGAATCACAGGTTGGGAATCTGGCGCAGAGTGAGTGATCTAGTCCCATTTGTTGATCTGTCTGAAAGTAGTTGTTTCTGATGATTTTTTATGAACTGCAGCTGGCAGCAAATTGTTGGGAAAGTTTACAAGATAGGATGCAGGCGATTGGTCGCCGATAGAACTCGGAGTAAGCGATTAAAAAAGTTTCTTGAGAATGGTATGAATCTGTATGTGGTTTGTGTTTCTCGGTTCCGGCGATCGACAAGGGGTATCAGATTAGGAGACACATGTTGTGCTATGAGTTTGGAACGTGCTCCGTCGTTCACAGTAGCTATTCTCGATTGTCAAATCCGATACAACATTCAATGAGATCTCGGCACGATATCTTGAAGGTTACATAGATCGCCTTGTAGGTTTGTGTTATCTCCGGCAGGGATGTCGAACAACGAAGAAGGCTTTGCTTAATTTGTTTGAAATTTAGCTCCCACATCGCGAACAAGGTAGTGATGCAACCCTGACTGGCTGATTAAAGGCGCTAAAAGGCTATCTGTTGACATCAATGGCCCTGCCTGTAGGTCCAGCAAGAAAAAAAATAAGATTGGAAGGACGGGTAAAGTGGCAGCAACCATGAGGTAAAAGAAGAAACAGTGAAAACTGTGAAATAAATTTTTGGGGGTGTTCCAGAATTCTGGCAGCTGCATGTGCAAAAACATGAGGACGCAGGCTGACACCTCTGGAGGGGAGGATGAAGGAGTCACGCGTGGATGTGTTATGAATGGTGCGGTGGTTACAAATTAGATGTGACTTTTGATAAGTAGACGCCTTCCCGTGCGAAAGAGATGATAGAAAGGCCCGGTTCGGACTGAGCTCCGCATCTCCTACGTAAAACGCTGCAAACGTCTCGACGTCGATGGCAGGTGCCTGAACTTCCGAAATCCCTCTCATTTGCGAACGAAAATATATAACATCACCCGTGGATTCGCTCATCCGCTACGCTGTCCCCCCCGCGCCATGCAGGCGCACCACCAGTTCGAGACGCCCCTGCACTTCCAGTACTACGACCAGCCCCCGTCGTCCCATCTCCCCATCTCCGACCCGTTTCTGTCCCAGGACGATGGCCAGAATTTTACTAGCGGCTTCTCGAGGGGATCATCGTTCACTTACCCACATCAAGACTATCGATACTTGCTCGACCGCGGAGAGCTAGCCTCTAGAGTCTGTGCTTCAAGTCTTATGGACGGTCCTTTTGACGCCACCGGACTAGGATTCGCCGGGGATCCATCCTCTAATGGTACTTTCATACCAGCTACCGAGGATATATCGGCGTACCACCAGCCATGGGACCAATGGATAGGAGCAACGGCGCCTCCGCCTCAGGCAATCGTCGCACCCGCGCCAGTGTACCCCTCCGCAGCAGAGTCCTCGTATTTCGGAATCAAAGACGCGACGGCGAATCACAACGCGCCCTCATCATCCTCATCATCGGGCGTCCGTTCTCCGCCTAGCCAGCTGCCTACCCCAGCGGCGATGGCTGTCCTACTCAATCCGCACGGCCGATCAGAGGGCGAACTCACGCAAAGTGGGTACGACATCCCGCCTGGCTCCGCCGTTCTCGCCCACCGTGCATCCTCATCCGCCGCTCCAATACCCCCGCGCACCGAGGAGCCGATTGTAACCACCCAGGGGGTTCCTGAGTCGCTATCGCGGGAGAAGAAACACGCTTGCACCATGTGTCACAAACGGTGAGCCCCAGCCAGAGACCGATTTCACATAAAGGCAGCTCACACTGATTTAATCGCCCATCAGCTTCGACAGACCAAGCACACTGCGCAAGGTGAGTAACGTTTCGTAACCTCATATAGATTAGATCGCTTACGAGAGAGGTAGCATCTGCTCGTTCACACTGGTGAAAAAGGTAAGATTATTTAGTATAGCATAAAGTATAAAATCGACGCCTGACCTGGAATCTCTCTTAGCATTCGTCTGTGATACCTGCGGTCGTAGATTTGGGGTTGCCTCGAATCTCAA
This sequence comes from Pholiota conissans, assembly GCA_015484465.1. NCBI lineage: Eukaryota > Fungi > Basidiomycota > Agaricomycetes > Agaricales > Strophariaceae > Pholiota > Pholiota conissans. The sequence continues at coordinate 46,872 of MU155166.1, forward strand.
TAGGCACGTCAAGCGTTGCATCTTGAAACCCGTAAATACCCCGTCCCCCAACTCGCAGTCAGGATCGCCCCTTGCTGCTGCAACCGCGGAATCGTCTGGCTCATCGTCCCTGGTATCATCTCTCACCTCTCCCACACCGTCTGAGGACACCAGCAGCGCAACTAACGCCAGAACAGGGAAACGCGGCCGTGGACGGAGTACTTCGAACAACGCCTCACCGTCATCCAGCTCCAGCAACCCATCGATGGCCTGTCCTACTTCACCCAACAAGGCCTCGGGCCAGAAACGCCGCCGCCGCGCGCCGTCGCCGTCGCAGTGGGTCCCTGCTACCCTGCAGAACTTTAACCTCGTTTCCGAGGACTCGTACCGCGTTACGGCTGTCCCGTTGCCGCCTGTGCGACGGAACCCGCCTCGCGAGGAGCGCGATTCGTGGGACGAGAACGTGGGCCATAGCCCGTACCACCCGTGTGGATGGAGCGGCGTACTTCCTGGTCCTGGGCTTGGGCACGGCCTAGGACTGGGCGGCAAGGATGTTCGGAACATGAATCTTGGAGGGAGAGGAGGGCATATGCTTGGGCGGGTGCTTGTATTTTAGATTCGAGGATTGGTGGTTTGGACAGCGTGGATGCCCTTCCTATCGACTTGATCGTGATGACAGAGACGATGATGGAGATGATGGGCGACGAGGACGACGTGTCCGACCATGCAGTATGCACCATGCACCATGACCTCTTTCGCACCGCTTGGGTGCTGGATGCCTGCTTTGCCGACGCATATACTCACTCCCTTCACGATTTTACGCCTTCTTGCTGCATTTCTTCCGAGGGCGCGCATCTGGACCACTCTTTTTTTTCTTCAACGTCAAAGAAATTCTCTTTTTTGGTGATGCTTACCTTGATACCTTGTCACGGCTTTTTTTGGAGACTATTGTTGAACATTTGGATGATTTTTAGGAATTGGAATTGTATACAAGTTGTTTGGAGCTTTTGGGGACGCCGGATTTCTTTGCTGGCTCTTTTGGTGTCGGCTTTTGAATTGTCGTATAAATGTGTATTTTCTGGATTGGAAGTAGAAAAAAAAAGGCTTAGTTAGCATCCTCGTTGTACAATATTATTGTTTCTTGTAAAGTAATGCAGAGATTACGGGTCATGTCTTTCTCGGAAAGACAATTCGAGCACGTATAGTGAATTTAAATGTCTTGGAACAAGTCTGCATGAACATTGGCTGACACCTCAGGTTCACGCAAGTCGGAAGGGGAGACCATGGATCGTTGTGTAGTTGTGGAGGCAATTTCGACGGCTGCTTGCAAATTAGAACGCAGTGTAGGAGCTCACCAATGCACCCATAGCATAAATACATATTCACTGTCGCCTTTCATGGGAAATTTGTCAAAGAGTAGTCGCAGAGCAGGTGAAAACGAGTAAGCAAGCGCTGAAATAGGGGGCGGAGAATCTCCGCCCCCTATTTCAGAAACGTGTTGTAGATGTCCCGATTGGGTAAGCTAAAGCTATTGACAAATAAAGCCAAATATGCCCATTTCAAACCATCCTCTTGTCATTTACGCCAAATTTACGCGTCCACTTTTCCTTTCTATCCTTTGCTGTATCTATCTTTCATGCTTCCAAAACGCTCAATTGTCTGAACTCTGAGCTCACAAGTGTAACAAATATCATTTCAACAAAGTTTGATCAACTACTTGTCCTCAATTGCACTGGTTTCAAGAAAGCCACCTCTGAAACTTCCCGAAAAGCGCGAGTATGTGCATACAGTAAATCATGCGAAAGACTGTATAAATAACCATCGTTTATGCTCTTTAGGCTCTATTGATTAGGCAGCAAAGTCGCAGCAGGTCTCAAAATCAAATTACAACATCAATAACGGACGCGACACTCTCATCATGACAGTAACACAAGCACAAAAGACCGCTATCGAGGAGGTTATGTCCATTCTTTTAGTAACAACGACTCCTCGGGGAAAGCGTCAATTGGCTTCCATGTTCATGGATCTGGTGGACCGGACGGAGTGGCCAGAGTACTACGAGGTGCGACGCGCTTTCCCCGTATATGCTTGCAGCTAACCCGCATATATGCGCCTCAAGATCATTCCTGAGCCTCGTTGTCTAAAGAACATCCAGTCAGGGGTGTCGAAAGGGCGATACAAAGACGCGACGGACGTGTATACGGATCTGTCGCTCGTCTTTTGGAACGCTTTGTTCTATAACGAGGCGGGAAGTCAGATCGCGGTGGATGCTGAAACTCTCAAAGTATGCGAAGCTGGCTTATCAATGCTTAGTAAATGGAGTTAATATTGCAATTGCATCTAGAACGTATTGGAAACAGAGTGGAAGAAACGAACAGTTCTCCCCATTCCTCGCTCGTCGCCTCCTCCTTCATCTGCGCAAAAAGTACATGGTGTAGCCCCAGAAGAACCCGTGAAAGAAGAAACAGCCCCTTCATCACTACCAACCCCAACACCCGCTACTCCAGCAACCTCAACTTCCGCGTTACCGGCGCCATCAGTGCGGACAATTATCCCCTCCAATCAAAGTCGTCAGCCAGCAGCGAGCACCAGCACGACCACGAAGCCCATTCCCATCCGGCCGAAATCAGCGCAGCGAACGGGCACACCGGACATCGAAGTGGATGTTGTAACTCCCGACTCGGATGGGCAAGATGAGGATGCAGGCGCGTTCCAAACGGACCGAGATCCACAAAGCGAGGAGATCGTGAAGCAGCTGGAGAAAGGATTGCCGAGATGGCCTGGGTTCGGAGAAGAAGGGTGGATGGACGAGGTTAATCCAGTGAGTTTGCTGTGCTTCGTCTTCTGACGATATAGTTCCGACGATGGCTTTAGGAACGCTATTCCGATATTGTGCATGCCATAAAGACCTTCAAAGACGTCATGTGCGTATATAGTGAACGTTATTCGTACTACACCGTTTTAAATGCCTGAACAGTGGAAATCGGCTAGCTGTTTGCTTGGAATCTGTGCCAGAGGAATCTCCGGCTACGATGAATCTATCAAGTACGACCCCAATTTCGCTCAAGCAGATTGAGGTAAGGCCTCATTAAACCTTTTTACCAAAACCCACACATATCCATTTTACAGACTCGTGCAAGGCATAAGATGTACAAGAGTTCGAAAGAATTTGATCTTGAGTTCGCCCGTCTCTTCGAGAAGGCGCGCCGGTGGCATGAATCTGGGAGCGAAGCATATGGGCGAACACTGCTTCTGCAGGTATGTGTGCGATTCTATTGATACATAGACGACCCACAGTAACGAATACTGATACCCGTACGCAGCGGTTGTATCAAGCTATCACCTCACCAATTCCTCCCACTGCACCCTATATCTCGTCCACCAACTTCGCATCCCTTCGAGCCGGTCCAGGGAATGTCAAGCCTGTGCATGGGTCTGATGGCGAGGGCGTTCCAAATGTGACCACCCACCGGGTGCTCACACGCGACCGCACATTCGTGGACGAAGTGAATTACAAGGGATGGAAAGTAAAATTGGCGGACTGGGTCCATCTGAGTAATCCCGATGATCCTAGCAAGCCTATCATTGGGCAGGTGTTCAGGTGCTGGTTATCAGACGAACCGTGAGTGCAAACGCCCACAGTTGCACACAGACAATCATAGCTAACCCCGTATGCAGAGAGAAGAAAGGACAGCCTGGGATCACTGTATCTTGGTACTATAGACCCGAACAGGTCGGCGCCTCGTGCTATCTATGTCTATTTTGAAGCTCACAATGCACATTATCAGACCTTCCATCCAGCGAACAGACAATTTTGGGAGGGAGAAGTGTTCAAAACGAGTACGTAACTTTCTTTCTATTCATGTTTTCTAGGCACATAGATCAAGATACTGATACGAAAAAAATTGATGCATTCAGGCCACTTCGCAGACCACCCTGTGGAAGATATCATCGAAAAGATTGCGTGTCAGTTCACAGCGCGCCACATTCGTGGTCGGCCGCGTCCACCGTTCTGGTACGTCGGCTTCCCGCTGTACGTCTGCGACTCGCGTTACAACGACCGCGACCGCGTATTCGTGCGCATCAAAAACTGGAACTCGTGCGTTCCTGAAGAGGTTAGACAGACTCCCGAGTTTATGCCGATCTACCCATTCGAACGGACTGTGTACCCCGTTAGGCTGCCCAGTCCGTTTTTGGTCAAGGGCAGCGCAGGCAAGCCTGCGGTGAAGGGACCTGGTGGCATTATTAGCGGAGCGTCAGATCAGGTGGAAGGGCCGGGCGACGGAGACAGGAAGAGGAGCACGCGCAGCGAGGCGGCGGCCCCACCTGCGAGGACGACTTCTAGCGCGCCTATTGCTCCTATACCTGCGACTCCATACCAGGCTCCTCAACCTACATATATTCAGCCTTATCTGCCTCAACGCGCATCTGGGCCAGATAGGTCTGTGGTATCTGCTGCAGGAGGTCTAGCGGCCATTGGTGGTCCAGCGCAGGTAGAGAAACTTGCACCAGAGACAGGTGAGTTTGAATTGGATACTCGTTTGCTCACTTCCGATAAGATGGGCGCTCTTCAGATGCGATAGATATGCATCATGTTGCGTTTCAGTTCCATCTATCGCTCTTTCTTGCTCTTTCTGCCTCTTTTTATAACTACGTGATCGCCGTGAACTGACGCTTTGCTAATCTAGCCAAACTATTCGACCGCGATCCGGATACAAATGAAGTGTTGTGGTTCGCAGCACCCCCGCTCAATCAACCCCGCGTTAGAGGCCCACGATACTCGCTCGCCTACATGCAATTCCTTGCTAAGAAGCGGAAGAACCAGGACGCTGGCGATGAGGCTGGTCCTGCGAAGCGCACTCGAATAACCACTCTACCAACGGTGACAGAGACGGCCATTCAAGTCCTGAAGGAGATGTCTTTCGACGGTTAGGCCTTCCGCGGTTCTTTTTGCGGGATATATGTATCACTTGACTCTTTGCTATAATCAGATTAATTATGTGCGTCTAATTTTGTTTCTTCTGCTTTTGTATTTCTGTGCGTTGTATATAACAGGAAGAGGTGTGCTTGGACATGTGGTCGCGGGATGAGCGCAGCAGACTCCAGACGCATTTCGCATTTCGCATTTCATCGCAAGTTGCATGGGTTCAAACTTCATTCCACGGATTTGTGGATGGATAATGTTGACCCAGGTTTCATTGAGCGCCGTGCCGCGCGCGCGCGGCACGTCCCTGCCGTTTTATCAGACTCATCAATGCAGCTTGTCGCAATCAGGTCTCCACCGGAGGCTCTGATCCCCATCAAACCATACCTATCTGCACGCGAGTTACTTCAAACCACCACAAGTTTTTGTATATGGTAGATTTCAGGACGAGATGCCTGAAGGCATCATTCGTTGGTGCCACAAACGGATGACGGAATGGCAACCAATAAAGTCGGTTGTCAGCAAATCCACCATCGCCCGAGTTTCGAAAACTCGTTTCGTTTCATTTGCAATTGGTATCAAGCCCCGAATCTGAAGGCGGATGAGACCTCAGCTGTTGCATGGTTTTCTGCAATCTCGGGCAAAGCTCCAGCAAATTTGGATGCTGGAGCTTTTAGTCTCTATAATAGGGCAAAATGCTTGAATACATGCGCAGCCTTGCAGCGCCTTGGAACTGGTCCAAGTCTGCGTAGCGCGCATGGACGCGTACTCATCAATTTCTTGTTTGTCCACATGTTTTTTTTTATCAGAATCGAACCTTCGATTCCGTATTCAAATTCCGAAATCATAGAACTTTCCAAGCCACAAAAATCGTCGAGGTTCTCAAAGCAGTGCGTCACGATTCTGCGAGTTTAAACGACAACGAACATATTTCATTCATCCTCCGATGCTGTTGCGGTTCCTAGACTCGCATGGACGAGCAAAACTTCCGAGCATGTGTACAAAACTGCCTGGAGGATCGGACATGTCAGTCGGTACTGCCTTACCGGGCCTATGTTTAAATGCATACGAAAAAGTCCCAGGGGCCATTTTGGATGTCCAGATCTCGATTAATTACCGATCTCACACACATGGCCTGGTATATCTACTTTATCAGCCTACCGTCCTTTCTGTTCGGCCCTTGCGCATTTTCCTCCCCAAGCGCACTCCTTTCACCCCAACTCGCCGCTCACCGCCCCGAACGATGTTGCCCCCTTCCTTATCACTCCTGTTGATCTCAGCGACTCTAGTTATGTCACAATCCCTCAACGCGTCAACGACAGCTGTGTGTTCCTCGACTTTTGGTTGGATGAATAATACGAAGCAGCAGAGTCCTTGTTTCGTGGCGGCGGAGGTCGATGCCATCTGTAGCAATGGTAGTGAGTACGAGCTTACTTAGAGTTGACTGCTTTCTCGAACATTGACCTCCTGTGTAGACTTTCACATCAAGGCTCTGCCAAACGCGACGATACAATATACGAATCCCACTGGACCTTCAGCCAATCCCTGCACTTGGTACGTCCTATATCTACTCCTCAAGCTCTATCTCCTGACGTACCCTTCTTTCCAGCTCATGGGCAAACTACAACCTCCTCAGCGCATGTACCATTTGTCAAAATGCTGCTGCATCCAGGTGTGTAGATCTATACTTGACATGCGATTCTTGCTCTTATCCGCAATTACGGGAAGTTGGTCTGTTTTCATCGTGGGCTGTGATCCTTCAGACCTAAGCAATGGGTGTGTATTCTTTAACTTTGTGGTGGGCGGTGTTTTCAACATGACCTTAGATTTTTCCCGGAGCAAATTACGATCCCTTCCGGCGTGGCCATCCCTAATTGGGCTCAACAAAATCGTAAGCTCGACTCTTCTTTCCCTTGCCCTCCATCATGCCTTATCTTTTTTTCTATAGCGGCAACCTTCTGGAACGATGGGTCATTCAATCCTACCCAAGCGCAAGCACAAGCCGCAAAGGGTGCGCGTTTCGATGTTTGTTCGCGGTACCTGTGTTAATTCATATACTCTAGGTTTACCCGATTTCGTTTCTACCGGCACTACTACTACTCCTGCGACGCATAAAAAAACCAACGTGGGAGCAATTGTAGGTGGCGTCATTGGCGGACTTCTTGTGATTGTAGGAGCCATCGCTGCTGCTCTCTGGATGACTCATCGGCAACGAAAGGCTAGCAAGGAACCCACAGGAATCTATGAGAAACATCCGGGACATATGCGCTCGAAGTCAGATTTGTCAACGGCGTCTAACATGAAATCTAATCATGGGGGTTATGCGTCGCTGTCGACCAACGCTATGTCGAATCCACCTACAAGCCCTACGATCATGACTCACAATTCGAGCGTGCTTTCAATGCCCTTCCTCAGTTCCGTTGCAAACAGCACGGCACCGTACGGTACTACTATCAGTTCTCCGCCTCCAATTCATTCCAGGCAAGGAGCATTGACGCCAGCCCCCGGCCCAGAGCATGTTGAACCGTACACTTTACCCCCGACAGTGGACAATCCCGATAGGAAGCAATCAAACGGTGGTTTCCCGATACAAGTTTACGACGCTCCTAATGCTCCCCCTCCTGCTATGATGAGGATCGAGAGCACCAATGCCCAACCACCTCCGTCGAGAGGACGATACCTTCCTCCTTCGTACGAGTATGCCCAGTCATCAACTGGCTCTTCTTCGGGACAGCGTCTACCACGCCATGCCAAGCAAGACTCAACTGATACGGACCATTCTCTGACTTCAAGCCGAAACGCGCACTCCCCTGGCGCCAGTATGTCTGGAATGGCGAACATAGTCAATCAAATGGATATAGCGCCCCCTCCACACGAGGAACACCAATCCGGACATGGCCGTCAAGTCAGCACTTCACGAGATGAAAAACGTCTAAATCGAGAAACGTTTAACGCCAGCGACCTAGCCTGAAGAACTAGACCGCAATCCTTACGAATATTGGTGGACATTGTATACGACAAAGGGACTCTTTGTATTATCAAAATGGTTGTTGTAATCTTACTAGTACTATGCACGATATGACCACGATACGACTCCGCAGTCTCAAGACCCTTCGCCCATTGCCCAAGGGATTCCGAGGGGCTTAGGTTTGTCGCTGTTGTTGGTCACATAATAATAGACCTTTGTATCGACCTTTCTTTTTGTACGGCCCAAAGTTTAATAGATCCAGTATTTACCAAGAAATGACAGGAGATGAGAATGGAGTCTGTCATTCCGCTGTCATTCCGCATGAATCATGAACAGCTGACCGTTTTATGCCAGCCACGGCGACACCGGCTTGCGTCTGGGCGTTTGAACTTGGTATACTAGGGTGTAAGCCCGGGATTTTTAGCTATATTTAGTTCCAAGACGGCGTTGCACATAAGCAGGCGCTTAGATAGCTGCACCAACCGGAGTAATTTGAAAATGTAAGAGCGTCGTCTAGAAAAATTGTCAGTTTCCTCTATTTAGTGTGGAGATACACATTGACATATGTTCAAGAAACCTGTCTAATTCCTTCATCATTGGTCGCTGAAAGTTTTCTGATAGTAAATGGGCAAATGGGCGTTAATCAATTGAACTGCCGACCCTTCACCGGGAACGCACAAACCGCACTATTATTTATACACAACCCCAGAATCTTGGGACGATTATCGTGTGTCCATCTCAAACCGGATGTGGAACATAGCGTAGGATTCATCTTTGACAGGAAGACGGGTCCAGAAGATAAAGGCTGAAGCCGAGGTGCTATCAGCGATACTTCTATCTGCCCACAACACTTGAGAAGCTGTATTCATAGAGGAGCACATGAGAGCGCGCGTGAAGATTTGTATGGTAGGCAGTGTTCAAAATAGAGAAATCGCGGTCACAAACTACCGACGCCTCCCACGTCGTAAATTGCGATCCTGTGCGAGGCTTCCTTCGTTTCTCATTAAAGGCCGAGCGTATATGAGAGTGAAATGAACGGCACTGCTATCAGGGAATTTTCATAGCGGCTACGTGGAAGCTTTGCAGAACTTGACCTGAACCCGATGCGAGTTGAGTTTTTCTTGCTTGAATTCATCATGCAAATACTCCACAAGAATACTTTCATTCGCGTGTGTTCTGTGAGAAACGCGTTGAACTAGGCCTTCATAGACTAAAGAACTTGCGGACACAAGCGAAAACCTTCCTGATTTTGACCTAGCTGTGTATGTCGGCACGATAGTAGTGACTTTTTTTAGATCTCGTTCCCAGAGTGTCATTATCGACGTCGATCTAATTGCTTCTTGATCCGCAGCAGAGCCCCATCTCTGGGGCAGTGGGAGTTCAGCGCATGAGGAAGTATACGGGAGGTGACTATTGACAATGGTAATTTTGAACGACATAGGATAAGCGAAAGCAAGAAAACTGGAAAGCAGTGACTTGGATTCTGTTGCAATTACAAGCGGTGGATAATAAATATGCATCGTATCTCTGCATACTAATAACGACAGTTCGAATAGACCATGTAAATCTATCAAAGTCTCATTGTGAAGCCGAGATTGAAAGGAATCATGGATGATACGTGAATTGGCGCCAGGACGTGATTTGGAGAACTGGAAAACAAGACCTATCGTCATATTTAACCATATCAAATCAGAATTCATTGATTCAAGACTTACCATTCCAGTCCGAGTTACAGCGCCGAGCCCCAGGTTTTCCACCCTTTATTTAGCGGCGACAATTCCAGGGAACTTGGGGGAACAATCTCAAACACGAAGTTATACTTCTGCTGCTTTAATACATGACGAATGGTGGATTCGACGAATTGTCCATCTTCAGAGGATGCTTCAACAATCGCTGTTATCCTCCGTAGGTTGCGCGCATTTTCTAGATCCAGCCAGCGGCTCGGACGCAGTATTTCTCGCCATATTATCAACCTATTGGAAAGGGAAGGTTGGTAAAACAATCCTATCCCTTTGTAAGAAAATTGGAATAGTAAATGTTCAAGATGAGGCGCAGCTGATGGGAGTAATTTCACATCTTTCCAATCAGATTTGGCCAAAGCCGCGTAGAAGGTCCCATTATCATAAAGGAATTTGAAGCCAATTGTAAGCTTCTTTAAGAATGGGATCGTTTTGATTGCGCCATTGATCCTCGCAGCAACACCGTGAAATTCCGCTGGTGCCACGCTGATGTAGACAGAGAGATCACCCAGAACTGGTAGATTTAAATTCATCAATAGCTTTCCGAGGGGGTCGGTATAGGTGCTACGAGCGTGAACGACAGCGAGTGTCGAAAGAGAAGGTAAAGTGAATTTAGGAGGATTAAAAACGGCAACAGACATAATGTAGACATTAAAATAACCCCATTGAAGGTTGGGAACCGCTCGGATGAGGTTATACCAGGCACTTAAGGACATCTCGGCTGATTGAAGAGAAAGGTGACTTAGCCTCGACCATTTGGCGAAGTCTGGAGTTCTCCAGCTGTATCCTACCAGGTGGGCGTTTTCGATACTCAGACGCCGTAGAGTGGAAGGGACATGGAATGGGTCAAGATTTGGGATTGTGAATGCTTTGACCGTGCCGTCATAATCATCGTAGATGAGATAACCTGTTATAAAAGAGTGCAGATTGGGATAAAGCTTGTCTCCTTGGTAAACGTTTTCGTCGAACAGAAAAAGATGGCCACCGAGAACAGAGATGTCGAGATACTGCGCTGTCGATATATAATCGGCAAGGAACTGCCTGATTTCCTTCGACAAAGGGTGTTCTTTTCCCTTGGTCTTCCTTCTTCCATAATATTTGAAACGGATAAAGGGTCCCTCTACGCCATGGTTTCCTCTCCACCATTTCAAGAACTCGATATCGCGAAGAAAAGTTTCTTGATCCCAAGCCATGGGGCGCCCGTTTTTCCATATGATTGGTAACTGATAATAAAGATAAAGCCATATTGATGGGCACGAGAGAGCGGCAGCTCTCCAGGAAGAGCTGACGTGGCAAAGTTGCATGGGTGCGATCTTCAAGCTTGGCTGGGCTTCCTTCAAAGGTGATTCGGGAAGGCAATGCGGGAATATCTCCCACAAGATGTCTAGGGGAAGGTTACTTGCAGACACCGAGCTTGCGTTCAACGTCGATGGAATAGACATTGAGTCGCTGTAGAAAGAAGTAGGTCAACACTTGGAACAAGCAGCTGTGGTTCAAGTTGGGGGTTGGCTGTTAACACGAATATCTGATCAGATTTTGATTTTATCTTATCTTAAAAGGTAATACAAAGCACGGTATCATCGTTCAGAGAGTAAATCGCACTATTTTATACACCTAGAGCAGATAATTGTTCTGACATTCTTTGTCGAGTCGGGGTGCAATCTGTAGGCCCATCCATGAAAATATGTACGTACATACAAGGCTCCATTTACATGAATTACTTTTACACTAATTAGATTCCAGCACCTCCAGTGACCTCTAGCGTATGGCCAGAGACATATGAAGCAAGAGGAGAAGCCAAGCTAGTAGAATAAAGATCAGGTCAGAATTCCAGTATCTTGTAAATGAGTGTCGACGTACAAGAGAACAGAGCCTGCAGCATCCTCGGGTGTTCCTCCGCGCCTGAGAGGAATCAGAGGGTACAGCTCAGCATCGGATTTGGCAGTCACAGGGCCCTTAGCTCCAGGAACACCAAGCGCAACCTTCTTTCCGTCAATCTCAATTGTCACTCCGGCCTCCTTCGCGGCAGTCAAGCTGAAAAGCATGCAAGCTTGCGTTAGAAAGCAAGAAACCATAAATAAGTATGATGAAATGCGCACCGCGTGTGAATGAGACCAAAGGCGACAGTGTTGGCACGCACACCGAACGGACCCCATTCCTTCGCGATGGTCTTTGTCAGGCCGAGAACGGCGGACTTTGCAGCGGCGTAGTTGGCCTGGCCCACGTTTCCGTGCAGACCTGACGTTGAGGAGACATTGATGATGGAGCGGTTCTCGCGTTGCTCGGGCTTTAATGCAGAAAAGTAATTGGAGTTTTTAGAAGGAAATGTTGTGAACAATGGTCAGAAATGCCTACTTTGAGACGGAAGTAGGGGGCGGCTTGGCGAATAAGGCGGAAGGGAGCACGGACATGAATCTTCATGATGATATCGAAAGTCTCATCGGGAGTCGTGTGCAGCATCTTGTCGAATGTGAATCCGGCATTGTTGACGATGTGGTTGATCTTTCCGAATTTTCTGCACGCAAGGAATGACACACGAACGATATAGCGCTTATAGAACGGAACTCACTGGACAGTCGCGTCTACGATCTTCTTGGGGAAGTCGTCGGCTCCAACGTCACCTGCAACAGAGAGTGCTTCTCCACCGAGAGCCTTGATCTCAGCCTCAACGGTCTCGAGACGCTTAGCGTCAATGCTATAATCCCCACTTTCAGAAATTGAGAGCATATCAAACAAAAAGAGTAACGCACTCGCTGATGACAACCTTAGCACCTTCCTTGGCAAAGAGGAGAGCCGTAGAGCGTCCAATACCCTAGTGACACACGAAAAAAACTTAAACAAAGACCAATGCGCTACGACTGAACAGAACTCACCTGGCCGGCACCTGGAGAAAGAGACGATTTCGTCAGTCAAACGTCCTTGGAATCCCATTTTACAGAACAATAGCCTCATTCTCCTACGTAATGAGCAAAGCAGACAAGCTGCCGTTTATTCTGCGCAGGAGACGAGGCTACCCTACTCTCACCGATCCAGCCGGCCCCAACTGGAGAACTCACCAGTGATGATTGCGACCTCTCCAGCGAGAAGACCACGCCCATAGGTGTTGGTAATGTGTCCGGAGACTTGCGCAAGACGATCAGCCATAGTTGTGTCGACGACGAGGAAGATGAAGGGATAGAGTTCAAAGAATCGAGTACCCGACTCCAGGCTATTTCAACTGCGAATTGTGGGGAAGCACCGGGTATTTCACAGCAGCGATGCCGGTCGGTCAGTCATGTGTCCGCTGACCAGCTTTCTGCTCCAGCGGCGCCAGCGTCTAATTTGATTTTTACATCCATGTTCAACAAAAAATTGTCTTAAGTTCGTTACAAGATAAGAACAAGGGCATTTCAACAATTCGGGAGTAACCTCGGTTCAAATTATTTTCAATGAAAAAGTGTTCTGTTCCATATTACTTCCAACTAGTCTGACGAGTAGCATGGGCTGAGCAGTGAGCACCAAAGATGCGTTAGTTAGTAAATGTAACGGACAGCATTTTACACTGTGATGGTGTGATAAAAAGTTCCGCCATCCTCATTTTCCATTCCTTTATTTCCTGAAGACGCTCATGATCGCCTCGTCGTGGACGACAAAATATTATCCGAAGTGTTTGCAGGCTGGGTATGTCCCGAAGTGCTCGCATCGACTATTTGATTGGTATTAGCTATTAGTGTGGGGATATATGACAGAAAACACACCGAAAACGATGGAGGTTTATCCACCAGGAAGGCGACATTCTGTAGATTCTCAATCATTTCAAATAAACCTGAAATGAAAGTTGAGCACGTTTTGGAGGGCAAGAACTAGATTTACTTACGAGCATAGGCAGTTAGGTCTGATTCGTCTATGTCAGCTAAGCACGAATAGTACGAATAGGCTGTTGCTGCTGTTCTTATAGGTCCAATAGTCGTAACAGCAGAACAAGAGCGGCCAGATCTTAATGCCATTTCCCAAAAGTTGCCCATGCTGAATCCAGGATAACTCCAATGTTGATTTTCCACATCCAGAGGCCTCAATGCATTGACCACCTTTACGTTCGGACAATGCTCGAGAAAAGAGTGCGCGTTGACCGAGAGATAAGCCGTCTGGATTTGAGGATAAGTATACGATTCAAAAGCCGTCGTAATAATGTCCCGATTAATGCCAGTTGTATTACTGAAATCAAAGTGGATTTGTACTGTGTGCAAACTGGGCATCAGTGCGATGCAGCGTGCCAATTCTTTGACCACATTTTTGACAGAATAATCGGAGACAAAGATGTCCATAACACTGCAACAGAAATTGACTAGTTCAGCAAACAAGATTTCTTAGAAACGTGATACCCTACTGACTTTACAAGTTCCGCCAAAGCTGGTTCTCTTACAGTGACGGTCTCAAGTTGCTTGACCAATTCTTCGGCATAATACCTCGTGTTTGCGGTAGCTTTGCCGTTCTTATACTGTATTCCAGGAAGCCGAAAACTACCCAAACGCATCTGTGGGTACACTTCGATACGCTGCCACCGATATCGCAGAAAGACGCGTCGAAGGGACTGACACGTCTGCGACAGCGCGTCCAACACCAGTCGCCGGTAGCCATACTTTTTCATATCTTCGTAGCTGTGAGTCGTTGGCATTGGATATGCAGGAAAGTATGACATGATTTCCAAGTATAGTTCATCTGCGAGACATGGAAGACCTTGGGCGTTGACTGGTCGTGAGTGGGAAAGAGTTGATCTAGCAGCTTCAAGTTCAAGTTCATGTTCAATTCGAGGCCGCTTTTTGGTCTTTCTGTCGGTTGTAGTGTTGGAAATAACGAGCTCAGCGGCGTTCATATTTACGTACACGTGATTCATTCGTAGTTTGTAGGGACGTTTTGTGTTTTCGTTCCTCACTCAATTACCACGGAGTTCCCGTACTCGCACCCGCGCTCTCTCGCGCAACCGACGAATTCCAACATGTAGGCTTCGTGGACTTTCCAGGCTTAGACGTGGACTTGGACTTGGAGCTTCGCAGTTGGCGAGAGGTGGACATTTGATTGAGCGACGGTGAACAAGATGAACTGCCAGTGACTGGTCACTGGTTGACCAGTCGCGTCGGTTTGAATTTCGTAACACTCACGTGATGAGATCTACAGTATGAGACTCCCCAACTTCAAGCGCGATTCGGCACGTCGACGCGTTCTGAATCTTTAAATTCACTCTCCAAGTAGAGTGACTCATCAATAACATTTGACCTTTGTGTATCGGGGGATTTTGTATGACCAGGGTTTAAAATAGAGAACAGTTTTGCATGTAATTTTGAATACTTACAGGTTGAGGCGAGTACTGATACCATATAGGTCTACTTAGTACTGAGGCTAGTAATATAAATATTTATGCCTCTATCGATTTTTTGAGACCTTAAATAAGGTTATCAATATCAAGATTACTCACTAATAATAATATGCAGCCTCTTAGGTTTTCCCCTCACTGCCTCTTTGCAGAAGTATCCTATCCTGCTTTTCCATTCGTGAATTTCACGGTCCTCTGCACAAATTGCATGGGCTACAGGTACACGATTGAATATAATCTGAATTGTTTCCAAGCCAGGTATTTTCAAAATTTCTTGCAATGACTGGTAGCCTGACGTTAGTTTCTAACAAGAAAGCCAAATAAAGAAAAGACCTGCCGAATCAGCTGGAGGTGCACTCATCTCAAAAGCAACATCACACAAATTTTTGAGTTTTGTGATAACGACTGTACGGAAATTAAATAAATCCAAAAAAAATTAATAAGTGAGTCAATTTGGATTCCACTCACAAAGATATGACAACATCTCCCCGGCACGATCTACAATATCAGTTGCTGTGATTACTAGAGGTCCAAGGGTCGTTACGGAAGAACAAAAGTCAATAGATTCAACCCAAAAGTTATGGGTTCTGATCCGATGGATCTGCCAATCGAATTCAGAGGCAATATTATATGGCTTTAGTGCATTGACCACTGTGATATTTGGACAATGATCAAGAAAGAAGGATGCGTTCGTCGATAGATATGCCGTCCGAATTTGAGGAAAGATATACGTAGAAAAAGCTCGACGAGTCAGGTGCGAGTTGTTGATGTCAAAGTAAATTTGAACTGTATGGAGATTGGGCATCAGTGCGATACACCGTGCCAATTCTTCAAGAACAGTGTCTGGAGAGTAATCGGCCACGATGATGTCCATAACGCTGGAGTAGTAAAAATGACGATTAGTATAAACTCGACAATGATCGCATTAAGTTACTCACTTTACAAGCTCTGCTAATGCTGGTTCTCGAATGGTGACAGTCTCCAGCTGCCGAAGCAATTCAACGACATAGCGTTTTGTGTTTGAAATAGCTTTCTGATCCAGATTCTGATTCTTATATCGTATTTTGGGAAGCGGCTTCCTGCCTAGGCTCATCCGTTGATACACCTCTATTCTCTGCCAACGATATCGCAGAAAAACACGGCGCAGGGATCGACATGTCTGCGACAGAGCGTCCAAAGCCAGTCGTCGGTCGCCGTACAGTGCTATATCCTCGTCGTTGTGATCTGTCGGCAGTGGGAAAGCAGGCAAGTGCGACATGATTTCCAGGTAAATCTCGTCAGCAAGACATGGTAGACCTTGAATATTGACAGGTTGCGATACTTCTGCTGGCTCGGATGTCTCTGACAATCTGGAACTCGCATTCAAGTTTTGTCGACGCCGCTTCGTAGGCTTGGAACTTCGGAGTTGCCTAGCGTTCGACATTCAGGTACAAGTTGGAGAGGATAATGTCAAGCAAAAAGCCAATTCGTATCAAAGAAGAGGATCCAACACACGTCGTGGTTGGAATTGAAAAAGAACACTGGCGTGTTGAAGACAAAAGTTTCGCGGTAATTACACCCATCACGTGATAGAATCGTGGGCTCGGCAACTTCAAGCACAACGCGTCTCCAATCAAATTGAGGAAAGGTGTCGAGGGTATATGCCGTCAAACTCTTGAACGACGCAATAAAAGTAGGGGAGAAAGGATCATAGGATATACAAGGTTAGAAAGCAATCAGAATTTATACAGCAATTTGGATAGACGCGGTGTATGCGACAAGGTACATATGTAGATTTAGTTGTTGGTCTGGGCCAAGGGCTGATTCGGAGCACAAAGATATGTAGTCGGAAGATAAAGTACGAGGAATTCAGAAAATTGGAAGGAATTAGAGAACAGTGCAATTTGACCTCGTGTCCGAATTTCCAGAGGTGCGACACATGGAAGATCACCAATGACTGGACGCCATGTTACGAGTAATGCCACGAAAGAAAGACGCCTTCGAACGCCGGGCTCGAAAGCGAGATTTAATTTAATAAGATGTGAAACTTGATGACGTTGACGTAGTCGAAGGGACCAATGTTGGATGTCCAGACACTCCAGTTGCAGCCCACCGCGCACGGAATGGCAGTGGTAATACAGTCCCAACAATAAGTTGTCTCTGCTCGCCGTTAGCCAAAGACAACTTGGAAAGAAATTTCATGGTCTTCATTTCCCATTGAACGATGTCTTCTCTCGTCAAAAGTTTGCTCTCACAAAAAGAGAGCCTGATAACCTTCCACTTTGTAGAATTCCACAACTTAAGGATATTCTGAGAGTAATTTAAAAGGATAAGCAGGGAGCAGAGAGAAGAGAGAAGAGAGAAGAGAGAAGAGAGAAGAGAGAGAAGGAGCTTACCGAATCACTTGGAAGCTTGCTCATTGCAAATGTGACTTCGCGCACAGTCTGAAGTCGTTCTGAGATTACATCTATATAGAAAGGTCAGAACGCGGCGCCCATTACTGATGTTATTGACAGAGCACCTACCAACGTAATGTTCCAACGAACTTTTATCGGCGCTATCTTTGCGAAAGAGGACAGGAAGAGGCCCCAGTTTCTCGAGAGCAGGACAAGAGCGTATGATTTTGAACAGAAACCCGACAGTGCTGAACGTTGTAGGTCGCAACAAATGCACTGTCGTAACCGCTGGGCATTGCGACACGAAGGAATGCCCATTCGCTGACACGATAACGGTTCTGACTTGTGGGTAGATGTACTTGGCAAAGCTTTTCGAAAGCAGCAGTTCCTTCGAAGTAGAAGGCGCGCCTTGGGAGGCAAAATCTAATTGAACTGTGTGCAAATTCGGGAGGAGGGTCATGCACTGCGCCAATCTAGAAACAAATTCTTCGGATGACGAATCAGGGATGTAAAGGTCCAGGACACTGGTATAAGTAACAGAAGACGTTCGTCAAATCACGTTGAAGCTTTGATTCACGGCACACGTACTGGATGAAAGCCGCTAAACACGGTTGACGAACGGTGGCCGTCTCGAGCTGCTGAGATAATTGTATGGGGGGTGTGGTTGCATCTTCATAGCAGATTTCTACGCGCTTCCACCTATGCTGCAAGAAAAGACGACGCAGCTTCGCGCAGGTTTTACACAACGCATCCAATACCTGTTGCCTGTGGCCGTAAACATCGACATTTTGACATGTACGACGATCCAAAGCCATAGGAAACGCGGGTAGATGGGAGACAATCTCCAAGAACATCTCATCTGGGAGACCCAAAAGGCCACAGTCTTTGTTTGACATAGCCACCGATGAGTCGGAGGCAAGGAGCCACTCGCCAGCATCAGTAGTGGCTTGCGATAATACAGAGGGAGATGAAGAGAAATCCATCTTGTTAAAATAGATCTAAGGTGTAGGGAAAGGAGCAGGTCAAAGAGCCACCCAGCGAGAGATACTAGATGATAGAGGATCTAAAGAGGGTGAAGGCGCTTGAAATGCATTGGATGGTCGAAAATGGCCACATGTGATCGAGGCTTGGTAAATTAGTATCAGGTGACCGCGTCGACGCGTCTTGCTCTTGTCGAAGGCAAGGATCGCCTATATTCGCTCGAGCGCATAATCATGACACGTAAACGAGGGGAGTACGCCAAAGAGCAGG
Source organism: Pholiota conissans (assembly GCA_015484465.1). Lineage (NCBI taxonomy): Eukaryota > Fungi > Basidiomycota > Agaricomycetes > Agaricales > Strophariaceae > Pholiota > Pholiota conissans. Next base: position 65,458 of record MU155166.1, read on the forward strand.
AAGAGGTGTTTAGTTGCAAGGGCGGATCGTAGATAGAGCTTGAAACAATAAGAGATCGTCGTATATCTGTAAACGTGAATTGAATGCCATGTGCACTAGAAATGATAGGTAAAAACGCACGGAAGTGCCACAATTGCTCGTTAATCTTGAATTACGCTTATCAAAACAACGTTTAAGCCGTCGTGACAATTAACTGTTTGTGCCCTCCTTTAGAGCCCGATGAGATCTTTAAAAGAAGAGTCTTCATCTGCGTCTTCCACTCCTCTACTTGGTCGTGCGTGAAATATGTGCTCAAATTAAATAAAATCCTGACTGTCCGCAGATTGGCCGTCTTCCAGATTGCTTGCATGTCCTAGAAAAAGGATAACTATTGGCATTGGCAACGTAAAAGAAAAGGCAGCGAACATACAGAATCTCTAGGGAGCGCGTTCAGTGCAAATGTGACATCGTGCAGGTGCTGGAACCGTGAAAATATCTCTATCGTGCGGGACCATACGGTCAGCGAGAAAGGACAGGAGGAATATCTTAATGGATTGAATAAACTTGCAACTCACCGATATAAACATTCAGCTTAGGGCATGCTGGGGCATTGAAGGGGAATGCTTGGGGGACCAGTATATTTCCTAAAATTTCGATGGCAGGACACGCATCCACAATATAATTTAGAAAGTCGGGCACGTTTCGAAGCCAAAGGTGTCGCCTCTGTATATGCAAGACCTTCAAATCGGGACAACGAGAAATAAAAAAGAACGCGTTGAGCGAGACATTTGCGTTTTTGATCTGCGGGTACTTGTAAGGTGCGAAGCTGTCTATAATGATACTTGATTGATGGAATCCAATTGCGCCGAAGAAGGCAAAATCGATGTAGACGGTGTGCAGGTTTGGCATGAGAGACATGCATCGCGCTAGTTCTGGAATGACAGTTTCGGCGGAGTAATCTGTTATATAGATATCGAGGACACTGTCCAGCGGTCAATCGCTCAGGATGGACAATAATGAGAAAAAAAGGGGAACGGGGAACGTACTTAACGACCTGCGCCAATCCCGGTTCCCGAACCGTAACCACCTCTAGCTGCCTTACCAGCTCCATCGCATACGCTCTATTCCCCGCCACCGACTTGCCCTTCCTGTTATACCGCGTTTTCGGGAGCGGACCCCGTCCCACCTCCAACTCCATCTGAGAATACACCTCAATGCGCTGCCAGCGGTACCTCAAGAATACCCGTCGCAGGTCGCTGCAGGTTTGCGACAGAGCATCCAGTGCGAGGCGCCTAGGTCCGTAAGTGGCGATGTCGGAGGCGTCGTGACAAGAAAGGAGAGGAAAAGAGGGCAGGTGCGAGAGGATTTCAAGATATATCTCATCTGGGAGGCACGGGAGCCCTCGCAAATTTTTTGGGCGTGCTGAAGTAGTCAAGAATCGAGCCTGAGATCGTCGTGTAGAACGTCTGAGTTGCTGCGTTGAAGTCATTCGAGAACGGGCTGAGCAAGAGATATAGAAATATCCTCCAAGGATGCCTGGCAGTGGTACTTATCAATAAACACGCGCACCTGCTTACCTGGGGTCAACGAATCCATAATCACCTGATCAATCCGACGCGTCGCGTCGCGTTCATTGCAAAATTTCCCTCAATCCGCCCCAGTTTGAACGTTAAACTTGATATTCCAGAACCAGGGAGTCGAAAGAGACAATTTATAAGATGCTTACAATCACAGCGATCCCCGACGCGTCAATGCATCACTGTCATTATAAAAACGCAGAAAGGAGTATTGAATTTGCAAGCAAATTTCGCTCTCAACTTCTACCATTATCTACAAGTAAAAGTACCGGAAAGTTATGTATATGAACTCTAAAGACGAAAAGTGTACTTATATTGTTGTCAGGTCTGAAATAGCGAAGACCTGGGAATACTTACGACGCATAAAATTCTGTCGTTCGCCTCTTTAGTATATAATATTCTCCACGATGCTAAGTGAGCATCACCCGTTTATATGTAAGGCAGCTAGCGTTGGCCCCAGCAGTCGAAATGTAGCACCAGAACTGAAGAGGTGTTTGGTTATCGACTTGATAATTCAGTGCCAGTATTTGAATATTGAATATCCATTGCAGTGATTCCACTGCCACATTCATGTCCACAGCTATCTCAGAACATTTTTGAGATGATAAAGCCCTTCTCTCTAGCTCGCAGTATTCCTTGTTCTTGAAGGTTCCGAGTCCAAAAACTCCAGTGTGGGGCATCAAACCACAGATACCGAACCTTCGATTCAGCACAGAATCAAATCAAATCGAACGTTCATAGAAAGAAGCATTACGATCGCCTCATCAGCACCAGACAGAAGAAGCGATCAAAAAAACAGTAGCAGCATATCCTCGTCTAAATACAAGCTCCGGGCCATGAACCGCCGAACGACTTCGTTCGTCGTCGATTTGCAGTCCTTCGATTTAGATGTCTTCTTATACGGCCGGTATACTACATCGAATGGAATCACCAGGAACGAGTATTGAGCGCGTATCCGGTGATTTAGTCGCTGATTTTCTCTTGCTGAATTTTCGTAGTCGGTGAGAAGTGTTTTAATATTGTCAGATCGAAGGCTGAGACAACGCCAGGAAGGGGATGTGTACTCGCGAGTGTATACATGCGCTATTGTGATGAGGGGTAGCCTGAAAGGCCTTTTTTCCAGTGAAATTTGGGGTGACGCGGTGATCAGGAGGACCTGGCACCAACGCATTTCATGACATATTGGCAATGGTGTCCCTGTGCTGAATGTGCTGAGTCCTTTCCAGAGGATGGACACCGTTGAGATGTCTGAATCCCCCAGTTGTGTCCGCCCTGTTATCCTCCAGGTCTGATCGCAGCGGAGACCCGTCTCACTTAGCATCGCTCAGCTAGTCAGTCCATCGCGGTGCATATCGCCTGTCTTTTTTCAGTCCGAGTGCAGTAACATCGTCGTAGCGCAGTCATTGGCGAATGATGCGTGTCGTAGCTTGAGATCATAGTTATTCGCACAATAGGCGTTATAGCAGACATGCTGTGAGTCGGCATGCGTACTCCTCTGCATACGGGTGATTCAGGTTGCAGGCGGAAGCGAGAAAGGTTTTGTGTTGTTTCGCCCGCAGCTATGTACGCGGGTGGCGGGTGCAGGCTAACACTCTGAAGCTTCATGTCCATGAGACTTTGAGAATCACCGCGCATATCATCCGAGTCTAGCGCATATTCCATGCAGGGCAGGAGAGGGTTTGGTTGAGCAGGTAAAGACACACCAAGTTCCGACGCATATAGTCACTTTTCGCGTACAATTCGCGTCCGACGAGCAAGTGTATACACTTAGACTAGGCAGGAGGGCGATCGAGGTAGAAGTTGATGCGCCAACAGTATTGAAGGGTCCCTAGCGCCTATGATTCGTAATCTGTGGAGAGGAATACGAGAAGGAGGCGGGAGGTTTGATATTGGGTGAGTTGACGAATCAAATTCTAGAGGACGGCGGAGGTCGGGAGACGTCTTGAGGGAATGGTAGGCAGAACTATACATCATTTGTCAATGGAGCTTGAAGTTGAGGACGCAGAAGCTCGTGAGTGTCCAGGAGATGAGGAACTGAGCAGATCAGAACAGAATGGGATATGGAAGACAGGGAGCCTGGAATCCCTGGATTCGATGATTATGGCATGCACCATCGTAAGTTCCGGGGTCCTTGTCCACAAATGAAATTCATCCCAAATTAGGAAGGTACATGGAGTCCGGACCCTTGCGACAACTTGACTTGTACTCTGTAAAATTACTCCAAAGTATTGAATGTTTTGAATATCAGCTGTGGATATGATTTGGAAGTTCCTTTCCAACACACTAGTTGAAACCCTGCAACATAACAATTCACAGTACTTTCCAAATATAGAAGGTACTTTAGAAGAGGACCCCGAGACATCTGATGGGTACATCCCCTCGGGTTCTCGCGAATACTCTTTAACGGTGGTGCACATCGCACGATTCCCCATGTTCTAGGTCCGCATTCTTTTTATTTTAGTACTACTACTCCTACCCTTCCCCACCTTCTCAGTCGTAGTATGGCGACAACAACGGTGACCCTTACCACCATGGATTCTCCCAGTCCCTCAAACGAGGCGTCCTGCATCTCGCCTGCGCGCATTGTACGCTTTGACTCTGAATGTGTGCTTATCCCAGACCTCCTCCCCACGGCTTCCTCCTCCAAACTCCCGCTGGTGCTCACCAAATCCTACTCCCTTCCGCTGTGGAAAAAGGCCGCCTCTCGACATACGCCAACCACAACTCCCATTGACGAGGGCTCAACTATCGATGGCAGCCCTCGACCGCGGTCCCCAAGCCCCGAAGATGCGAGAGTTGTGATTAAAGTGCCAATACCTGTGTACGTTGTTATTGTCTCTAATACTGCAGCTTACTCACCTCTATGTAGCTTCCGCAGACGCGCCTCACGTTCACCAGGCCCACACGCCCGCTCGCTGTCCACATCGCCCACAGTGCCCAGGACGCTCCCATCGTGCCTTGTACACCGCTCACCCACAGCGGCCTCGCCATCAACATCTTCGTCGGCGACATCCATATCCTCCCCGCCTTTGGCCCCTGTTCGTCGCGTTTCTTTGCCCTCGCATACCCATGTCCATCCACCGGTTCTCACAATACCATTACGCGCTTGTTGCGCTGCCTGCGAGGCTGCGACGGAGCACGCGCTTGCTGAAGGAGACCAGTGGAAGGAGCACTTCTCGCGGGGTGCTCGCCGTCGTCGCTCTGCTTCACTGGAATCACATCAATCTTACAACCCACTCTCCTCGTCATCGACCCATTTGTCGCTTCTCGCTCGCACAATGTCTCCACCTCCACCGATCACACATACCTTCGCCGGAATTTCTTCTGCGATAGACGGCGTAGCTCATCCGCGGGGTCTCAACATGGTCCGAGGAGATGCAGCGGCAGTTACGGCGTTTGCGCTAAGAGTGGATGAAGTGGATAAGAGACGGAGGCCGTCGTCGACAGGGTATGCGTTCAGCAACGAGGAGGGACACTATGCTGCACTGCGGGCAGCAGGTGTGGAGGTCGGCGGCGGCGATGGTGCGGAAGGAGGGTCTTCGACGGCGACCTCGTCCGGGTCTTCGAATGCCGGATCTTCGACGATAGCTTCGACTTCTGGGCAGAAGCAACCGCTCTATCAAGCAGCGCGAAGGGCGTCTGCCACTGCATCTTCCTCGTCTTCTTCTCCGCCGTCACCTTCGTATTGTCTCACCGCATCGCCCTCACCCACATACGCATCACCTTATCTTTCATCCCCCACCAGCGATGCGTACAGACTGCGTGCGTCGCCGATTGCGGAAGAAGACAGCGAGGACGGGGGCTCACGACGGAGCTCGGTGTCAGCGCTAGTAACGGCATCGGCACTGTCGGTGGTGTCGGTGTCGGTCATTCCTGTGGAGGGCGAGACGCCCCCGTTGGTGAGCAGCGGCGCGCCGAGGGTCGGTGGTGTGCGGTCGGCGAGTGGTGGTTCGAGCAGGACGGCGAGGAGTGGACCGTATGTGCAGAGAGACGACGACGACGACGAGGCGGATCTCTTCCCCCTCCCTCGACGCTCGCCGTCGTCCTCGCCCAGTCCAAGAGCATCCCCCGTGCCGAGTCTCGATGGGCGTCGGGTGAGCCCGAGCCCGAGGCTAACTTCGAGTCCGCGGTTGGGACTCGGGTTAAGCTCGAGCTCGAGCAGCAGCAGTTTAGGCTTGGGTGGGAGCTCGAGCTCGAGTCCGAGTGGGTCGACGAGCAGTCTGCTCGTCCCCGGGGTGGAGAGGCGGGTGAGTGCTGGGAGAGGGTCGCCGCTTGTCAGTCCTACAGAGGCGACGAGGGAGGCAGGACGACGGGAGGTGGTGGAGGAGAAAGAAGATGAAGAAATGTTGGGGCCGTCGCTATCTCGCCGACCGAGCACGATTACAAGTGCGCCTGCGACGGAGGGCGCCGATGATGTCGGCGCGGGGAAAGGGGTCGTACGCGTCGATGCGGCATCGGCTATTAGCTCTGACGCTGCTCCTGCGAGTTTGCGGTTGGATACCAATACCCTTGCCGACGCCAAAAACGATGCTAAATTATCATCGACAACAGAGAGGCGCCCGATGTCGCCCCGCGGTCCTAGACCTTCACAAGGCACACTTCGACGCGATTCGGTGCAGCTTGAGAATAAAGTGGTGAATGGGAAGAAGGAGGCGGAGGGGCTGGTGATTCAGGTTGTATCGGCGTCGTCTGCTTCGCCTGCTCCTACAGGACCGTCTTCGCACCCTTCAGATACGCCATCGTCGCCGACTTCGACCACGAGCCTACACGTTGTAACACCAATACCCATCCACCCGACCATCTCTCCTACAGCGATGGAGTCGCAGCCGTTACCTGCACTCCCAGCAGGTGCTTTACCCCCAATCGACGTCCATAACCACACACATCATCTAAACTTCCACCTGCCGTCGTTCCACCCCACGCACACGCACACGCAGCATACACACAGAGAATCAGAGCCGTCTGCCGCGCACCACCACGCGCACAGCGCGTCTTTGTCGTCGTCGACTTCGTCCTCTTCATCGTCGACGACAATGCATCATCCGGAAACGCCTAAATCGAAGCGTAAGACGAGCTTCTCGTCGTCGTTGGCGGCGCTGCGTGTTGCGGGCGCGGATGTGCTCAAGGGGGTGAGCGCGGCTGCGATGGGGATGTCTGGTCCTGGGGTTGGGGCGTAACCTTTCCTCTTTTTGTTTTTTTGGTTTTCTCTTCTGTATATTTCTTGGAATATTTTCTGGTGTTTTTTCTAACAATCATCTAATGGCTTCTTTCGTCTCTCCTTTTTTCTTTCCTACCTTCAACCTCGCGCAAAATACCCCCTTTTCCCCTTTTCGCTGCAACATACATACATACATACATACATACATACCCATTAACTCACGACCTGAAGTATACGAATTGTGTTTTCCTTGTACTACTTACTAATTACCTGCCCTGGCTGTTCCATCGCTTTCGTCGAATCATACATAATACGCAGCGCCACATACACTCATTCCTAGTTCTCTTTGATCCCTGTTCTTTTTTTTTTTTTGTTGTTGTTGGTTTTGTTAGCTCGGTTTTGTGATGCAATGATATGATTTCTGGATAGTTTTTCTTCGCCGGATTATCAACATTTGAAAGGAAAATGAAGTTCTGCTTGATATTAGCTTGGGGTAGGCGAAATCTGAACGCAACGCGTCCGACGCGTTTACGCCAACGATAAATCAGGTGATCAGCTCATGCTAAGCGCCGACTACGTGGGATTTACGCCGTTCAAATGTTCACTGGCGACAGACAACGTTGCCCACTCTTTTGACTTACCCAAAGCTCATTTATATTCCTCCCAAACTCTCTTGCAGCCTAAATGACTTCAACTCACGAAGTCCAGAGCTTCTCCCCTCAAAGCCCTATTCAGCGCATGCCCGGGCCCTTCACAGCATGCAACACCCAAGGCCTGCTCAGTCTCCCAGACGAGATACTCCTCGAGATTTTCAACTCTCTCCCTGGGTTACCTATCCCTTCCGCTCGCAAAAAAGAAGAGATTCAAGCTCATGGACACAGACGCCCTACTTTAGAGGCTCTATCCCAGACGTGTCGCGCGTTGCGTCGCGTGAGTTTGCCGTTCCTGTGGGAGCGTATTGAGGTGTTTTCCGGAATGCAGACGGCGAAAGGACCCCTCCCACCGGTGATGGAATACCGTGGGTTGTTATCGAGGGGGAGGTTGCATGCGCGAGAGCTACTCAGGCAGTTGGAGGTGGTTACGATTCGAGAGCCAGCGTTCGCGGATTTCGTTCGGTCAGTTTTTCTTCTGAACATATCGACCTGAGGGAATCTGATCATTTTCTCTTTCTAGTATTATCGATGTATGCATTCCAGAGGATTCTATCGAAACGGTCCTGCGCGAACTAGCGCGGTGCATGACGCTAATGCCGAACCTGCACACTATACAGATTTGTTTTATGTCCAGTCATACGTTTTTCATGAAAAAAAGAAGCATGATTAACACTGTCTTCAAACCCTACACCTACCCTCAAATCAAGATCGCGTGTGTTCATAGTCAGGCATCTGGCTTACTTGCTCAATGCCCAAACATGAAGGCATTCCACCCTATGAAATCTGCGTGGCGTATGATTTCCCTCAACTCCGTCGATTGTTTAAAATCGATTTTGGAGAACTCGCCTGCGGTGGAAACGCTTGGATTGTTGCCAGTCAGAGTGCCGAGAATAATTGGATCGGATTTATTTGAGCAGTTCATTTGTGGGTAATCGTTTTTATGATCACCATTATCATTTGAAGAACTGTTACTTCTTGACAGCCATAGCTTCCCGTTTCCGAAACCTGCGTGATATTCACTTCGGGCTGGACGCCTTCCCAACCAAATCGGTATGTTCTGGTCTCTCTGTTTTGTTCATGTTTGGATATAACAAACTCACTCCTCGTCAATTATGCAGGACATGAAATTGCTATGGAAGATACCTAATTTGCACGTAATAAGAATTACTTTTGGTAAGATCTACCAGCTTACCGAACAAGAAGTAGAGGAGTGGACAGAAGAAATGCGTATCGCGATTCATGAGGATCCAGATTTCGCTGTAGGAAAGGATAAAGAGTTGATTGTAAGCACAATGTCGGACCAATTTTAGTTTCGTCCTTTTTCTTGCAGGCTTCAAATTCCAATACGAATCTGCATGATGCTTAATGCTTGAAGCCTGAAGCTTTGAACTTTATTTGAAGGCGCGACGCACGTCGCGTATCGGAAATAATTAGCGCCGATAAAATCACGTGCGCGCGTTATGAATTCTGAGTCTCAGTCATTGACTCGGAAGACTGTCCAATCTGTGACCTCAACGACCTGCTGCGGTGTGCAGGTCTAGGACAAGCTGTATGCTAACTTGATCTTTATATCTCTTGTAAATGGCCTCAACACGTCAACTTCGAAGCTCGAAACGCCGAACGACGACCCAGAGCTGGCCTATATCATCGAAAGATCAGCCAAGCAACACCAAAGGCCTCCCATGTCTTGCAGACGAACTATATCTTGAAATCCTGTCTCATTTCCCCCCTTTTCCTCTGCCAATCAACCACAAAACGCGAGATATCCAACCATATGGCGACAGACGCCTTGTGCTTGATGCTCTGTCACAGACGTGCCGCGCTCTGCGTCGCGTGTCCTTGAGGTACCGGTGGCAACGTATCGAAGTGTATTCCGAAATGGATCTAGGGAAAGGTCCACTTCCGAAGGTGCGGCATAATAGCAGGGGTGTATCGACATGCAGTAAAGCCTATGCAGAGGAGTTGGTGAGGCAACTGGAGGTCGTTACGGTTCGGGAGCCAGCGTTGGCGGAATTTGTCGAGTAAGTTCTTGGTATGGTCCCCATGATTTCAAAAACGGTTTGAACAAGCTACCTTGTTTAGTGTTCTTGACATCTACGTTACAGACTACTCTGCCAAAACTATCGTTCCCGAACTCGCGCGATGCATGTCTCTCATGCCGAATTTACACACAATACAAATTTATTTAGAATGGAAAGGCATTTTCGGGTTTGACTATGCGCAACTCATTCCCTGCGGCTTCCATCGCTATGTGTATCCACAAATTCGAACGGCCTGCGTCTCGATGAATGCGTTTCCCATCCTATCGCGCGCACCAAACGTAAAGGCGCTACATGTGCTAAAGCCTAATTTGCGCTACACGTCAGGGCTTTTAGAATATATCAAGAGCATCACTCCGTCTATCAATATCCTTGGAGCTATACCAGTGTCGGCAGGTGCTGGTGAAAAACCGTTTTCCTACTATGTTGGTGCGTTTGAATACTTCGTTGAGATCGTTACGCTAGTCTCATGTTCCTTTTTGTGCGGTTCAATAGACAAGATCCTTCTGTTTAGGGACCTGCAGGATGTCAAATTTAAATTGGGTATCATCCCGAGTGATGCTGTATGTTGTCGTGCTAAGATTTCTTTTCCTTCCACACAAACTGATACTGGCTGCTTCTTAAGGATATGGAGGCATTGTCAAAAATGCCTTCATTACGTGTTTTAAGGCTTCTCATTCATTTAAATCACGCGTTTAATCAACGCCTTGTGGAGGATTGGGAGTCAAGAATGAAGACCACCCTCTTCAAGGCTTCAGACTCAAGCGACGAAAGCAGTAAACAGCTCATCGTCACTATAGCATAATTCCGACTCTACTAGGCAAATAGCTGATGCTGACCCATGGTATTCACCGAGTTCTCTCGCTGTGCTGCATCAGCTATGTATTTCATTCATGTTTTTTGCTACATCCAATCCATAATAGCTTATCGTAGCACTACAGGTTTTAATAGGCGCTACCTTCGAAGTACCACCGCATATTGTGCCCATATACATATCGGACTCTCGTTTTTGAACTCTCGGGTCCTCTTGAAGCATCTTTGGTGAACGGCCAACAGACTCTGAAACGATCTTTGCTCTGTGTGACGATTTCCTTCCTGGCATTTTTCTGTCTATCTAGTACTTCGTTCTGTTGATATTGCTGACATCAAGTTTTTCGCATCTTATTACCCTGTTGCCGAACGGGCGGTCAGCGCTATATTCTAATAGATACCTGCCCGGTTAAGCGTTGGGCGCTGAGGCCGGGTAATCACTATCTGCGAGTCTGCAAGGCGTTATCATCGGGAGATATTTGGTGATCTTCGTCACGTTCTGTTCTGCTCATCTGCTCATTCCTCATTTCGGCTGGTAACAGAAAAGCACTGCAATCATGCACCGTTGAGGATGTTGGCCTAGAGTGCATGGCCACCTGCACTTAGCCTAGTGTCGCAAGTGAATGCCATTGTCTGAATACCTTTTATTATTTTGACCCGAGGTATATTTAGTATCAAACAAGGAGAGCCTCTAAAGTCACTGCGCTCAAAATAAGCGTCTTGACAGCTCGAATCAGTGAGAAGTCATTGACAGAATAGTCCGCAACTGTATCGGTAAGAATTACTCGCCTCACTTTTTCTGCCAGCGTCAGTATATTCAAAATTCAATGAGGGTGATGAAAATGCCGATGAGTCGATGGCAGATGGTGCTAGTTTATCATTGCAAACCGCTCTTTTTCACGATGAAGATCATTTTATTTTTGGTATGTATTGCCTCAACTCTCCGTATGAGATCGGAATCAAGGATTTGTCGGTTTGGACTAGTCTCCGACCACATGGGATGAAAGTGAGAAGATACACTAATGCGACGAGCGAATAATCGAATGGTGAGATTTTGGAACGTGAACAATCTATAAGAAGTGTAACGAAACCGCTCTTTTTGATTCAGCCGGCGATGTTCCTTCCTTCCTCCTTGGATATCAATACCACGGCGCCTGCGGCACCCACCTACGCATCCAGTCCTCTCATTTATTTTCCGCCGGAACTAGCCTACCAAATTAATGTCGCAACTTATATTCAGATCGGTTCTACGGCTGCGAGTTCGTCGGTGCCTAATACCTAATATATTCAAGAAGCAAATTAACGACATTTGCTTCTAGGTGTTAATATGGGACTTTCTTAGCAATCTCAAAGGCGATTTTAAGCTTCTGGTCAACCATAGGATAGCCATGCCGACAATCCTTTACTTTACTACCCGGTGAGCAAGTTTACAGCAGTATAGTTTTATTTTATTGACGAACATAATCGGAATTACTCTACTGGCCTACATGTCAACGAGGACGGTCTTTCTGAGTAAGATTATGATCCATGATACGTTCTAACCAGCTTAATGATAGAACATTGATAGCATTACCCATTAACAACTGCGCAAAGATGTACGACGCTATAAATGCCCTTCTCGTCATATTTTCAGCCGCAACAATGGCACTGTTTAATATTCGCGTCTGCGCGGTTTACAGCATGCACAAACTCGTCATCGTTTTCTTCGGATTTGCCTGGATTGCAGTGACTGGCATCCTTTGCACGATTCCTTGGACGTTTACCGCTGTGCATATCGCAACCACGGGCTACTGCATGGAGACTATTATAGCACCATTTCTCGGACCCACCACTATCATCGTTATGTTGAACGATTCACTCGTATACAGCGCCACTGCGTATAGAATATACTGCATGTTTCGCAATTCCGAAGTTACCAACACCAGCGCTAAAATTTCTTTTTTGGTTTCATTCGGCAAGACACTTCCTCTCATATCACGAGCATTGCTCAAAGACAGCCAACTTTACTTTATGTGAGGCTTTGCGTCGAAAACTCCGGAACTTATCTGATCATAATTTCTCTCTCTTTAGCGTCGTATTATTCACAAATCCTATTCTCCTTACATGCGAATACGTTTTTAAAGACCCACCAATTGCAAATATGTTCCTTGTACTCCACCTCGTGCTCGTGAACATCTTTTCATGTCGTGTCTACCGCGATCTAAAGATGGGCCTTGTGGATGAGATGGGAATATCGACCAAGGGTGGTCTTGCTCGGAACTCTTTAGCATTCCTTGGTGCAGAGTCCACCTTCGACCCAAACACGGACAGTCGGTTTATAGTCTCTGGAATTGTAGCGACTCGTCAGCATATATCACAGGGTGGTAGTGGAGATGCCGCAGAGTGTAAAAATTTACAACTTGAGCAGTAAATAAATTCTTTAGCTAATGAGCATTAATTTATGCATGGGGAGCCATATGGAATTTAAATGCAATCATAAATGCGTGGGTGGCGCGTACGCGACGCGCCGTCCTGGATCATGTGACACTAATTTTATTGTTCCGAAACAGGCGACGCGACTGCCACTAGATTTTTGGTTCATTACTACCACCATTCATACCATTCGCCCGAGCCCATGCGGCAAAAACGCTGCATCTAACCACGCTAAGTACCGCTTTTAGCAGGTTGCGCATTAGCGTGGTTTGGGTACGGATTACGGGTGTACCTAGTTAGCGTGACACTGTAAGAGGCACGGTGAACAGGTACATCCGTAGCAAAAGGTATACCTTGTTAGCGTAGTTGTATAGCTTGCTCTCAGTTAGCAACAAAATAAGAAATATTTGGCTCACTTAATACTTCTCCTTCGCGGGAAAGAATTGAAGTAAATCCACATAAAACATGTCAATGCCTTCTGCAATCAAAATGTCAGCATGCCCAGGAGTAAGGAGCATAGTTACCAGAGACGGTGCAGATGCCAGAGGCAGGGAAGAAGAAACGAAAATTTGTTCTTGATAGAGAGTATACCCTATTACCGTGAATCAAGGTGTACTTTATTACCGTGCGCGCTGGCTGTATCCGTGCACACTTCATCAATTGAGGTGTACTTTCTTAGCGTGAGGTGTACTTTATTACCGTGCGCGCTGGCCGTATCCGTGCGCGCCCCATCCATCTAGTTGTACTTTCTTAGCGTGAGGTGTACTTTCTTACCATAAGATCATTGTATTTCGTTTTGAATAGGATGCACGAAATTACATCCCATTGAAAATATGATATAATGATCTCACAACCGTCTGAATTAAATAAAACTTCGACAGAAAGATCCAGTAGACACTAAGCTACAGATATCTCATTTTTGTTTTTACCATAAAAAAAAGTATTCAGAAAATACTCACCGAAAGACTACAGGACAGCCAAGGTTTGATACTAGTTTTAAGTTCGTTCAAGCGATTCTTTAACTGGTACGTCAAAAAAACCTGTATTTATATTTTTCCGGTCAAATTTTTGAGAGCTTCTAGTTAAATAAGTCCCTCGTGGTTCATGTAGATTTTTTAAATATGATACCTAATGTTCTAAGCATGAGAAAATGCAGAACAATCAGTTCTGTGGACCCAGTATACGACCGAGTATGCGACTGATGCAGTATGTGACTGGTATGCGACCTGTTTTGGCCGTCTCACTCACTTGCTTCACCCCTTCCCTCAATTCTATCCACAAGCACATTATCTTATACATATAAAGTTATGTATATGTTGAAATTAGTGATGCACTTTATATATAATGATGAGTAGCGATTTTACTAGACAGGCACCCACGATAAGAAAGTATACCCAAGCACCCACGGTAAGAGGGTATACCTAGGGCCTACGGTAATAAAGTACACCCCAGTACCCAGGGTAAGAAGGTATACCCCAAGCGCCTGTACGCGTATGTATGATGTATCATCATAGCCACTTCCAATGTGATGTATTACTGCATTTGGTCTCTGACCTATTCACATACTTGAAGTACATAATATTTATACTAAGGAAAAGAAGAGAATTTAAGCCGTAGGCAAAGGAAAGGGCAAATACGGCGCACGCGCGAATGATGGCGATGCGCGCGGCACGCACAAATGGCACGCGGAAAGGATCAAGGCGCAGATAAATTCACACACGCCAAATAGTATACGGTAAGTAGCGTGAAAGGTGTATTTAAAGCCCGCTGACCAGCGGGGAAGGCATACCCAGGGAAACCCTGTACTTAGCGTGGGGGGTACACCCTCCCTATGTCATGAGGTGTTCGCCCTCTCTGTCGCATTTCATCATTCAGTTGGAGGTAGATGCCTGCTTCTCGGACAGAAGGGAGTGTCAAGCGTCGAACTCAGGCTCCTCGCAAGACGAGACGAACAAGATATACGAGCCACGTTGAAACATCGCAAGCCCAGACTGAAGCGCCGTCGACAACAGAACGACAACTAGTCAACACGCAAGGGCTTCCGTGTCTCGCAGATGAACTGTATCTGGAAATTATGTCTTACTTTCCGGCATTCCCAATGCCAGCATGTCATGAAGACGAAGATAACAAGAAATATGGCGACCGACGCCTAGTCTTGGATGCTTTGTCACAAACGTGCCGATCTTTGAGGCGGGTTTTCTTGCGATATCGGTGGGAGCGCGTCGAGGTCTATGAAAAGATGGATTTGGGAAGCGGTCCACTTGCCGTACTCTCAAACTTCTATATGACGCCTGTTCAGCCTTCAATGCTGAAGAAATATGCTAAAGAACTGGTCCGGCAGTTGGAAGTTGTAACCATTCGAGAGCCAGCCTTGGCTGAGTTGGTCAAGTGAGTGATTAATTTCATTCTGCTGAAGACATACTACTAATTCTCTTTGAAGAGTTCTTGATGTTCTTGTGGTGGATTATTCTACCCGGTCTGTGCTTGCGGAATTGGCGCGCTGCATTGCCTTGATGCCCAATCTCCACACAATCCATATTGAATTTAGAATCAAGAATGGGGGGAAGCTCATTCCAGAAACTTTTGCCCGGTATACCTACCCGCAGATTTGCTCGGCATACACTCAGTTCGAAGCCTTATCTCTGCTGTCTCGTTGTCCTACTGTGAAAGCACTCTACTTCATCAAAGACTCTTCAGCTTTGAATCGCTTTCTATGTTCTGATAAAACTTTACCTTCCCATTCGTCGCTTGAAATAATTGGACCTATTTATGTACAATTTTCTCGGTTATTCGAGCACTTCATAGTGAGTGTAATTTATTTTTTCAAACGGATCCTTCACTGCATCTTCCAAGTGAATTCTTGCTGTTTTTTTAATCGTTAATTTATCTTTTTTCTAGAGAGGCTCACACGTTTTGAGAAATTGCGCGATGTCGCCTTTCTGTTACCTGAAGCTCCAGCTGAAAAGGTGTGTTAAAGTACCAATAATGCTGTGTCTGAACACTCATTATGAACCGTCAGGATATGAGAGGCCTTTGGAAGATTCCTTCTCTGGCTTATATCAGAATCGTATTTTCTTATGACATGCAGTGGGGATCAGAAAGCGAGGTGGAATGGCAAGTGAGGATGGAACAGATTTCTCGAACTCCGGGATACATGGTAGGGGAGAGCAAGCAATTGACAATTTCCTATTTACCCAGACGGTGCTGTTGGTAGGATAGCATGACTAGCAGTAACTTGTAACGCTGATTGTATGATAGGAGTCCGACTTCGGGACTAATGACCGCGAAAAGTTTGGGTGGGACAACTGAGTCGCCAGTGGTAATACTACGAATCAAAATGATAGCACGCAAAAGCGTTGGACGAGGTCCAAAGTGTCATCCTGCCTGACATTCTTTTGAATTGAATGCATATTGAGTAAATCTGAACGTCTTTCTCTACCTGATATGTATGCAAATTGAAAGTTTATGTGATCATCGGATGCGTTCAAGAAGAAATCCGAATCGCAGATACGTCATGTGATATGTAAACTCATTTTCGTGTTCAAGTTGAACTTGAGCTTGAACTTCAACCATTTACTGACCATAACCGTGTTATCAGGCTGATCGTAGAATTCTGCACTATACTCGTATGACTACTTCTCAATCAAAAGGAATCTCCAAGCGTCGAGCTCTTCAAACTACTCCACAACCGAGAGACGCGAGCCAAACTGTTGCAGAACAGCCCGAAGCGCCGTTGAAAATAGGCTAACATCTAGTCAACACTCGAGGGCTTTCTTGTCTCGCAGAGGAACTCTACCTGGAAATAATATCACACCTTCCTGTGTTTCCGCTTCCGTCACAGCATGACCGAGAAGATATCGAACAGTACGGGGACCGACGACTTGTGTTGATCGCACTGTCGCAGACGTGTCAATCTCTCAGACGCGTTTTCTTACGATATCGGTCGCAGCGCATTGAAGTCTATGAAAAAATGGATTTAGGAAATGGTCCGCTTCCTTCACTCACACCCAAAGCCCATTCCTCAATCTTGAAGAAATATAGCCGGGAATTGATTAAACAGCTGGAGACTGTCACCTCTGGAGAGCCTGCTTTTGCGGACATGGTTAAGTGAGCGATTAATTCTTGAGTCAGATTCAGAATAGTATTGACTTCCAACATTGGCATTCATTACAGTGTTCTCGATGTTGTTATAGTCGATCATGGCACGCGGTCTGTGCTTTCGAAACTCGCCCATTGTATCTCTATAATGCCTAATCTCCACACTATTCAAATTGATATTAGAATCAAGGATGAGGCAAAGCGTACTCCTGAATTCTTCTCTGGTTACATGTACCCGCAGATTCGCAATGCATATGTCTCTTGTGCATCATCCATTCCATTTTGCTGTCCAGCGTTGAAAGCGTTCAATTTTAATGGTTCTTTTGATTGGGAACTTTATGCAACCTCGAACCAAGTTCTTCCCTTTCGCTCTTCTCTCGAAACGATTGGACCTATAACCGTGCCTCAATCTTCAGCATTGCAGACGTTCACATTGAATAGCTATATTGGTGAGCATTTTTCCTTGTCTACCCGTATTGATATGGTATCATTTATATCTACCACATTGCAAGTCGAGCTCGCAAAGTTTGAGAACTTGCGCGATATTACATTCAAGTTGGATATACTTCCAAATGATACGGTGTGTTATATAATGTTAGTTCTTTCGGTCACTTATTCCTGAATTTTAGGATATGAAGGCCCTATGGAAAATAGCCCCTTTAAAGTGTTTAAGAATTATATTTCCAAGTATGCTACGATGGAGTAGCAAATACAATATAAATGAGTGGAAAGTAAGGATGGAACAGCTTTCTGGCACTCCGGGATTATTTTTGGGACGACGCAAGCAATTGCTTCTTTACTATAGTGTTGGACGGCATGATTGGATATGATTGGCACTACTATGTAAATCTTCAGTGTATTGAGTACAGACCGGAAATACCAGTATCCATTTCAAATGTCATTCAGATACCCTCGCGCGACGCGTTTCAAGTTTGTACGCGATCCATGACACGTGACACTAATTTTTCAAGTTGAATCAGAGTCTTGACGCGACTTCCAGTACTAGTGCCACCGTCATTTTGATTCAGTACGGCTACGTATCACCACCTCCCAGCGACACGACAAGAACTACGTGCCTCCTACATAGAAGCCGTACTGTGTTCGACTTGCCACAGTCTGCCATATCGTCTTCGCGGCAACTTCGACTTTCCAAACGAGCTCGACGGGCTCAACCAAGAAAGCGACTCCGTATTTAGAAGAGTGAAAAAGGTGGACAAAGGCCATTTTGCGAAGGCCAGGGATGATTGTGAGAGCACAAGCAATTGGTAGTCACCGCTGGGTCGTCGGAGCATCATGGGTCTATTTCGAAGATTTATCCCAGATGTATCTTACTGATAGCGAATGATCATGACAGAGGAGCCTCCGTCAAAGTCCACGACGCGTGGATGCGTTTCTGGCGTGTGACTGCGCCATTTCTGGCGTGGCAAGTCGCGATCAAAGCCCAACTTGCAACCCCTCTTCCTTCTCTCTTCCTACATCGCGGTTATTCCAAACTTCTACTTGACCTCAGTCTCTGTCCCATTCCCAGAATTATTGTTTCTCTGATATCTCTAACCTTGAAGCTTTATGGTCCGAACTTTGTTGGTTCCTTCGTTTCAACCCACCGTTCCTATTCGCGGGTTACCTGTGCTTCTCCACAACCAACGACTATACATAGTGAGTACGTCGAATTGCTATTTGGAACCCTCTATCTGATGGCGGCGCTTGTACCTCATCCAGACATCTCCAATGCATAGCCATGGCCGTCGGCACGATGCCGTTATCTCTCTGAACTATCTCTGGAATACGTCGACCAGTGCGTTTGTCGTTTCATTGAGTATTGGACTTTATATTCATTCAAGAGATGGTTTCAGGTATCATGCACTTCGAGGCTTACAGTTGCAGGTTGTGCGTTATGAAGACGATGATTCGGTGTTGGGACAAGTTGGGTGTCCTCACCACTTTTTGTGAACCCAAATAATTCTGGGGCGTATGTTAGAGGTATCTATCCCATACTCGAATATGGAGCAATAGAACAGGTCTTTTTCAACTTCCACCACGCACTCTATGAATAGTGCAGTGGGATTCGAAGATGGATGGTCGGCAGGCCAAATTTAAGCATCCCGAACTCTGTGCACAGCAGTGGACCAATCGTCTGAGTAACCTGCCAACGTCCTGTCTCTCAAGCTCGCTCCAAATCTTCATTGGCGCTTATCGAAGATTTTATGCGAACACACCGCCATCCTGAAGGGTTATTTCGTGAACGGAACCATGTATTTACCGTCTTTCTCAATCTGAGTGTTTATTTTGACCCTTTATCTATTATCAGCTCCCTGTTCCTGTGTGCATTCATAACTCAAGCGCCTTTGAAGCTGTGCATCTCGGTGATGGGTGGCTCAACTCCGCTGAGTCTGCACAGATATCAGCATCATGTTATAGTGCCTTCTGATGTTTCTAAACAGCTCGCTCGATGATGCGCCAAAAAGGGCGATATCTTCACTTCCACATATTGTGTTGGATATTTAATAAGCAGACGAACCGATTGAATTCGAACGCGTACCGAAAGCACCCCATATCGTTTGCGATGTTTCTCGTATCTGACATGAACAACTCAACTTCGACTTCTGCGGTGCCCATTTACGAGTCCACGCCGCTCATTTATTTTCCGCATGAAGTAGCATATCAAATCAGTGTCGCAATCTATATTCACGTCGGATGCATGGCGGTAAGTATCGTTCTTCTCGTATCCTGACACGGAGCATAGGCTTACCATTTCATAACCACCAAATTTAGGTGCTAATATGGGATATCATCGATAACCTCAAGGGCGATTACCGTCTCTTATTCCACCATCGTATACAAATGCCCACAATTATCTACTTCATCAGTCGGTATGTGATACATTGTTGTTATTCAGAGATTATTAACTTGACACATTCGTTGACTTTATTAGAACCACGCTGTTGGCGTATATGATAACGAGGACAATTCTTCTCAGTGAGTCAAATTGTCCACATTCATTCTGATTTAAATACTAACGACTCGATAGCTGTACCTATAAAGGACTGTGGAAGAATGTACGATGCTATTAACGCCCTGCTGGTCGTGTTTGTTGCCGCAACAACAGCGATGTTTTACCTCCGCGTGTGCGCAGTATATCTCATGCACAAGGGCATCGTCGTATTTTATGGTATCCTCTGGCTCGCAGTCCTCGCTATGCTATTGACGCTCCCGGAAACGTTCACCGCGGTGCACATTGCAACAACAGGGTATTGCATCGAGAGCATGAAAGGGCCCTTCCTGGGTCCGACTACAATAATTCTCATGGTCAACGATGCATTGGTGTATGGCGCCATTGCATACAAGATATTCTCTATGTTCGCAGAAACGACTCCGGATGCCAAATTCTCAATTGTGACTTTTGGTCGCTCTCTACCCGTGATTTCGAAAGCATTGCTCAAAGATAGCCAGCTCTACTTCATGTCAGTTTTTTTAATCCCCTGCGGTATTCAACGTATTTGGTCTCAAATTTCGTCCAGGGTTGTTATTGTGACCAATCCTTTCCTCGTCGCATGCGTCTATGTCTTCGACGCGCCTCTTGACGTGATGTTTCTTGTATGCCACCTGGTTTTGGTGAACATCCTTTCATGCCGCGTCTATCGCAACTTGAAGATGGGCCTCGCTTCCGACATCGCAGCACCTAAAAGCTCTCCTCCCTCTTCCGGTGGAACGGTGATATTCCTCAAGGGGGAGTCTACCACTGACAGAAAGCCGTCGGTATCCAGCAGGATGAGCCATGCTCGCGATCCTTCCCAAGGTACAGGGGAAGCCGCCAGTACGACTTACGATGGGTCTTCGATGTATGCTGAGGAACCAGGTGTACCGTCCCAGTTTGTCGATTTGGAGAAGGCCCAAATTCCGAGAGCTATATGAACTCTAAAGACGTTGGAATTTGCCGGTTCCCTCATGATACTCATGATGTTGTTTTATAGTTATATGTAACGCGACGGATGTTTTTATTTATTTATTCGAGAGTAGAATATGTAGAGAAATTCATTGTAAATATATTTGAGATGATACAGGCATCGCACATTTATCGGTCCAAATTTGCCTTCTAAGTAACTTCCAGAATTAAGCGCCCATGCTTCGAGTACGCTGTGCACTGCCACCCTCTGAATGCATTGATAAAAATCGCGCTGCTTGGTGTGGGGCTGATGCGGAGAGTTCATTGATGATCATCAACCACCGCTGAGCAGCTCTCATCCGCGATGTCGAGCACAACAGCGACGACCACACCACTAGCCACGACCACACCAGCGACGAACCCAAATTTTCTGGATGTCAGTGTCGCACTTCAGGTTCTTGACATCCAAAATCATTGAATAACGTTGACCACGGCTAGAAAGGGATAGATCTTGTGCGGAAGGCTATCGATGAAGACACAAAGCATAACTATAGTGAGGCCTACAAGTACTATAAGGATTCCCTGGATTACTTTATGTTGGCGTTGAAGTGTGAGTAAATTATCAGACATCTGTTGCTAGATGTTATACATATCAAAAACTGATCTCATGTGGTCCTATGTACAGATGAAAAGAACGAACGGTCAAAGACGTTGATCAGAGCAAAAATAGAGGAGTATCTTACTCGAGCTGAGAAGCTGAAAGACCATCTTACGAATGAGAGGCGTGCATACGGGACCAATCGCGCGCACGGCAGTAGTGCTTCTCCTGCTGCTGGGTCATCGTCGAAGCCGTGAGTACATATATCTTGGTTAAGTGACTTCCAGTATACAATCATTGCATTTATAGCACACAAGATGGTGCCGCAGATGCAGAAACGAGGATACCTATCTCGATGGATCAGTTAGACGGGAAACGAGAAGAAATAGTCGCTCTTGATGGCGCAGGTGACAACAACGATGTTGCCCATTTGGATGGCGCTGGTGAAGATCAAGTCGGCGGTCTCGACGGAGCCGGCGAGAATTCAACAGAGACGACAAGGGCTGATGGGACGAAGGGAGACAGGGCCTCGACCAATCAAGTGTCAGAGGAAATCACTGACAAACGGCCCTTGTGGAAGCGCATCATACGGCCTTCGCAATCTAAACGATAGGCAGTTGGCGGTGACTTAGACGTTTATTTAACCAACTCATGGCCATGCCGTGGGCCTGAATGAACCAGTCAGCGTACATGAGCTTATATACGGTACTATGAATGCATCGACCCTAAATTAAGCCTGCATATTTCATTGCAGAGAGGAATGTAATTTATCCATGCTGCACGGGCATCATGAGAAGCAGCTTTTCCACCTCAACATTTGATGAGAAACGTTCATGATTAGTAGCGATTCATCCCAACGTTGACAGAAGTTTAAATCCCAGTGCTCATGATCATTATCATTACATTTACCATGGAAGGCGTCTAACTATACAAAATAGTTTAGTAAAAAGACATTCGAAAACGTGGACAAGAAAACACTCTGACACCACCCCAATTACAATTATTAGTTTTAATACTGTTACCAATCTGCTCTAGCTTAGATGGTGTAGTAGAAGTCTTCCTGGCCTTCAAGAGGACCAATCTTGCCCTCGCGACGCAGGCGATTCCGGCGCTTGAAGACGAATGTGGTGATTCCCAGAAGAACGATCATCATGAGCTGCAGTCCTATTGTCGCCCACATTCCATTCACATATCTGCAACAGTATTTAATTAATTTGGTGTATGAGTGTTGGTGGCGGACGTTGCACATACCTTGGGAAATCCTGTTCACGGAAGACGGTCGTCGCCATGATCCCGCCGACACCGCCCCAGAGGACAATGCTGGCCGTGTGTACGGCGCGCTTAGTATGTGTCGTAATATTATTAGAACTCTGCGAATGTCAAGACGAGCTGTCAGTACGACCATCAGAAGACAACAAGCGAAAACGACGAACATATGCCAGGACCCCTGGAATGCATCCCGTAGCGCCTCCGTATACCAGGAAAAGTCCAAAGTACCGAACGGGATTGCTGATAGCATATGCAGCAATTGCCAGACCCGTGATCGTGATCATATTCTGCACGACCATCCATCCCGCGCGGTGCTTAGTTTTGTCCGATAGCCAGGCAAAGAAGAAGCAGGAAATGGCCTAAGTAATCCGACAAAGCAAGATAAGCGCCAAGGGGCCTAAGAATAGGTAGATAGGAAACAGGACTTACGGCCCAAATACCTGGGGGAGCCGTCAGAAGAAGCGCTTGGGCGGTCGAGAATCCCATAGCCTTGAGGATGATTGTGATGAAGAAGGCAATGGCGTATGCTGGTACCGTGGAGGCCAAAAACATCAAGCCTGGAGGAACGGGATCAGTATACGATCATCACAAAGTTTAATGTGATAACTTACCGAAAGCCCACAGTAATGGATCCTTTAAATGACTGAAAAACTTCGCTCTGGTCAACTCATCAGGGACGGAATCGCCTCTGTCTGCCTCCACCCTGTCCAAAATCATCTTCCAAACACTCAGTACAAACACGCGCCTCAAACGCTACTGAACTCTCACCTTGCGCTGTTCCACAGTTAGCCATTTGCTCTTGTCCGGGAAATCGGGGACGAAGAACCACGCGAGAACGCCTAAGCATATGGTGAGGGCACCCTCGAGGAGGAAGATCCATCGCCATCCGTTCAGGTTGGCTTTTCCGGCGAGAAGGCTGATAGCATATGCTGCGAGTCATTGAATACATTAATTCCCTTGCGAATTGAATGGAATGAGAAAGTATTCACCTAATACAGAGCTGAAACTTGAGATCGCGATCGAGCTCAGGTAGAACACGGCCAGTCTTTGTTGAACTTCATAGCGCTTGTACCAGGTCGTGATGATGAACACGAGCGAAGGAAAGAATACAGACTAGAATTCAAAGAACATGACCATCAATGTTATAATGACTGGCAGGCTTTCTGATTTACATACCTCAAAGGCACCGAGGAAGATGCGACAGAGACACAAAAATCCCCACGTCTTCACGAAAGCCATGCCAAGCTGCGCAATACCCCATCCCACCACGCATATCGTTAACAAGTTCCGCGGACCGATTGATCTCAAAATGAGATTCCCAGGGATTTGTCTGAATCGAACAACGTCCGTCAGTTTCGGTGTGAAGAGAATAAGGGATGGAGAAGGGTAGCTAACAAAAGCATGTAGGGGAAGAAGTATATCATCGAGGCGATGCTGTACCGGTTTCCGACTTGGAGTTTCTGTAGGTAGGCCATACGGATCATGACCATGCTCTTGAGAAATCGCATTCATTACCCAATGGCTGGGACGACGTACCAAATCTTCCTGCATACCAGCCGTGCGAGCGACGCCGAGGTTGATCCTGTCGATGAGAGCGACAGAATATAGGAGGCCTAGGAGAGGGAGCATGCGCCAGTCGACCATTCGTCTGTAGAGACACGTTAGGTGTTGTTCACCTCCAGAAACGATGTGCTTACATCGTCTTTCTGACGAAGGAAGGGTCGTAATTGGCGTCGATGGAGGAGGTGCTGGCTTTCTCCAACGTCTCGATCCCTTGGATGGCGTCCTTGAGGTCATCGCTGTGTTTCGAGTCTCTGGAAGACATGTTGGATTGGGGGAGAAGCGGGCGGCTGTCTGAAGAGTCACAATTAGTGTTGGCATTTTATACGCCTTGGCGTGGCTTCGAATTGCGGGTTACATCTACATCTAAGGATAGAGATCAGGAACCCGTGAACAGTTATAGCCGCAATTTCATAAACATTTCTGTCAGAACGGACTGTGCAGACATACCTCACCGGCCCTTCAAGCGTCAAGCCACAAAGTTCCAAGGACTTTACTAAAAAAAGAACTTTCATGGAGCGTTCTATGAGACGAGCGGGACGTCGCTATGACCGGATTTAATGGGAGGATGCTGTAGGGACGCGCCGAGGGAGAAACTTTAAGATCGTTTGTGCTGTCACGGCTCTGCAATAATTGAATTCTGCGCACTTCACTACAGCGGGAAACATATCAGCAAGCGAAAGATTACGGGAGAAGTGACACGCGAAAGGCGCAGTTTAGGCGTCGAGAAAAGGACGACAACTTGAAGAACCGTGTGTTTGGCGTGAACGCGTCCCATTCATGCCAGGCAATTACACCCCGCGGCAATAAGCGGGAGGTATGCATCCACCTGTCTATATTTACTGAATATCCATAAAAGTCGACGCTCGGTGGGTGGGTGCAGAACTAGTGAGCGCCTCAAGGCAGAAGCTTGAAGCAATGGCCTCGGACCGCGATCTCTACACGATACGTTTCAAAGATTGACAAGAGGGTACGATCTATAGCTACATCAATTCTTCATCAGAAAGGTTCAGAACATATGTAGAAAGACCATACCCGATGGGTCCAGTCGATTGAATGGATTCCTTAGATTGCCGCAAAATAAAGTCTTAATGCAAAATCTAGCCGCATCTCACTGAATAAGCATAAGAATGCTATTGGACGCATGCTTCGTAAAAGCATTTACATAGTCACAAAGATAGTGGTTTGAGTTCAAGGTGTGAGGAACGAGTGGAAGCGACCACCGCCGGTCGGCGTTTGCCGGATTGTTTGCCTGTGCTTTCCGTAAACCGACTGCCCCTGTCCCCCTATCCTTTTCTCTGTCTTCGAGACCATCTTTAAATGAAATTTGTATTATTATATGGTTTTCCGAGATTTAGGCGCCTAAAATCGATGCAAGAAGAGGGAGGTGTGTAAATTCGACGAACAAACTTCTTTGATGGCATTGTTAGATAAGATAAGATAACACCCTGAACTTTTTCTCGCGCGGAGATACTCAATCGATTCTCATTCTCCACCATGCCAAAACGAAAGCAAGGCTCAGACGACGAGGCCGACGCATCTTCCTCCTCCGACGTCGTGAGTTTCTCTATGAATTCATCGAGCGCTCTGACTTAGGCAGATTGTCCTGGAAGAGCCTGGTTGACGTCTCGTTCGACTTCTTCGATCCCAACCCCAAAGTCGACTACCACGCCATCAAGCGGCTGCTTACCCAGCTCCTGCAGCGCGACGCTGAGCAGCTCTTCGTAGGGGAGCTCACCGATCTCATTCTCTCGCAGCCGACAGTGGGGACGACTATCAAGACCGATGGTATCGAGAGCGACCCGTTTGCGCTCTTCACTGTGCTCAACATGCACCTCCACCACGTGCGTAGTTGTGGTATTCAGGCGGATGGATGCTGACTGAGCGGAATGGAACAGCAAAACACCTCCGTAAAAGCTATTGCGAACTATATCCTGTCTGTAACGGCTGCACATGACCCTGCGTTCCATGAAACGCTCAAAGCGCTCTTTTCGCAGTCCGAAGCGCATGTGGGGCTGGTGTTGTGTGAGAGGCTCATCAACATGCCTGTACAGGTTGTACCCCCGTTGTATTCCATGTTAGCAAATGAGATCAAGTGGGCGAATGCAGATGTGCGTTATCTACACTCACTTAGTTATGTGCTTGGCTGATTCAATACGTCCAGGGAGAACCATATCACTTCACGCACCTCCTCTTCATATCCCGGGTATACCACCTTACGGAGGAAGAAGAATCCATACTCATCAACTCTGCCTCCTCACGCCGTCCCAGATCATCCGAGAACCCCTCGAAGAAGAACAAGAAGCAGCGTCCGCCGGACGCAGAGCAGAATGGGGCTGCGCGCCCCGTAGACGGTGTTTATTCCTTCCATCCGGAGGATGATGTAATTTTAAAAGTGAGTGTCACCTTCCCCCACCCTTCCCCGCAACTTCACCTTGCCCATTTGTGGAATATTGCTCATTGGACTTCTATAATTAGGCTGCGACGCATTCGTTGACGTACCCCTACGTCGCCCCTCTGCCAGCGCTCGTGCAGGAGACGCGTGGTCGCGATGTGTTCGGACTGGATGTGCGGGGTCGTGTGATGCTTGTCCCGGGAGGTGGGGAACTGCTGAGGGATCTAGGCTCGAGGATGTCCGAGGTCTATGGACAGGGATGAACGTCTTCACATAAGCTGTGCTGCAAGGCGCTGTAAATGTTGTGCTGTGTAACATTCTATTTACTTCTATTCAGTCTGATTAATCTATCTTGTGTTTGTGAATCATACCCATATCTTCGAATTCTACTCACGTAACAGGCATTTTTAGGCATGCTCTGCTGGGAGAGGGTTCAGTTGTTCCCATTCACTAATGAGCCTTTACTTTCACACATTCGATGAAGAACCTACTATCGCTAAAATTAACACACTACAAAACTCAAGTATTCATTCTTGTGGCAGATATGAGATGATAAACAAAATGAAAGAAAGGGTTGATCCACGGTCTTTTAGAGTCAATTCATCATTATCCTTTTCTGCCAGATCTCGTATGAGAACGAGCCGAGAGAGAATTGAATAGGTTTTCGGTATCGTATTCAACGCGTGTCTAACCTGTCGGGGAATGAGTGGCTTGGTGGTGATGTCAGCGAAATGGGCGGTCGTTCTATTCTCGTTGGAATAGTCCGATAGTAGAGGTCAATCGAGGATGGGAACAGACACCCTTGGAAATGACTGAAGGCCGAAAACAATATTGCGTGTAGTTGCAGTTGGATTACTGACGTCTCTTCGAATTCGGATCAGTAATGCGTAAGTATTTCTCGGAGCAGTACTTATTTTTATTTCCTGACTTTGAGAGGGTAGCGATCCAGGACCGCGGATCTACACATCATTACCCATCATCATAAAATGCGTACATATTCATTTTGACTTAACCTGCGAATTGGCATACATAGGCCAGCTGCGATTTTTTCGGTGGAGGATGGAAGGAGGATATCTTTTTCATTACCGCCGGCAGTACAATCTATACAACTTTGGGTATTTCCGTTTACAATGAATGGGTGGGATCTCCGACGGTTGGAGGTGAGATTATCTACAGCTTCGGAATCACCCGACTTGACTGGCGCCCATCGCTCATTCATACTTCCATTCAATCCTCAATTCTTGAGCGATGGTCAGCGACGACTAAAAGAAGAAAATTAAACGCTAAAATTTTGTGTGGAAGCCTTGTCTCCTTTCATGAGAACAAACCACGACAAAGTTTAACACCTTTCTGTCTTTCGTCCAACCGAACTACCCTGCTCGGAGACTGAGCGGCATTCTGCCATCTGTGTGGTGGAGTGGGCGTCAGTTCTATTTCTATCTTCTATTGGAATACTCACAGCTTTCGAATAGGCTTGGACATGGGATTTAATATGGAATTCCAAAGTCCGTGGGGAAAGTCTTCAGCTTTGAACTCTTACTGAACATGAGCATGCCGAGCGCTGTAGATGTCGGTAAGTTGTTTTTTAGACTCGGAGAACTCACGACAATTTCAGTTGTGTAACTTTCTTTTATTGAATAATACTCCTCGTCCATGAAACGACGTCACAAAGTCAAACCGCGGACATAAGCTTGGGCATGCATTTGATTGAATTCTTTATTTAATTATACATTGTTTCTGAGTGCAAAAATCTGAAGTTCTCCTAGTGGACGACATTAAAGGCAGCATACAGAGTTACTGCCGCGGTTTTGGGTATATTTCTCGGTCTTTATTTAACTTGACCTCCTCCTGAAGCCCTCGGCGACAATTACTAGTGTGGTGCACCTAGCTAATGGTAGGTATTGATGGCAAAACAAACCTGCTTTCGCATCTCTCAGATCGCCGGAAGAAAGCCTTCGGTCGGGTCCGGAGAACAACACAGTTTCGTCGTTAATTGCGATTGCCAATGCTACGCGCGGTTAGTGTTAGTCCTAGCCAGAAGAGAGGATATTCCGCATTAAGCGCCTACATTTCAAATGAGATTAGATTCTATGGTAAATCACTTCCTATTGATATCATCGAGAGCATAGACTGCGCGCGCTACGTTTTCAAGAGCCTGTCAAGATCGCTCGCGTCTAGACTGCTTATTGCAACCTTTAAGATCTTTTGTTTCTCGGGAATGACTCCTACTTATTCGCCTAGGCGAGTCTTTGGGGTAATTTTTGGGGTGCTTATTTTATAATCTGATAAACGAAAATGAGACGTAAACGATAACGGCTTCTGGAAGGCCTCAGTGTTGAGCCTCGCGTTTGGATAAGATATGCATATCGGACGAGTATCGGATCTTGATAGCTGTTCAGTACCTCGATAGGCTCTTCGTAAAGCAGAGCAGTTCACTATAGAAGAAAAAGGAATGCTCTGGGACGGAATGCTCTGGGACGGAATGCTCTGGGACGGCCTCCGATACATCGCTACTTAACGCGAATATCTGACGCTGGAACGTGCATTTCGTGCGCGTGGAATGCTACAATGGCATCTCACAGATCACCATCACGGCATTTCTTCAGCTGATCATCCTATGATCGCCCAATATTATTATAAACCCAACCCCAGGATAGATGTCCTCCATCTAATCTTGTTCTTTACTCTCGTCATCTCTTTCATTCGATTCCCTTCTCCTCAGGGAGTCTCTTCCTGGCATATGCGACCTTTTGACTCTAGCCATAGCTTTCGGGTCGGAGCACGGATCAGTATAGCAATGATTTCAAGGTGACGGCACCTCAGTTCAATAACGATGTGGACGGCGCGATAAGCCTCGAGGTGTATTTCCGGATCCGTGATCCGGATCGGCAGCCCGTATGTCCAGATCCTGAACGTCATTTGGTCTTTCCATCCATTATAAAACGCGCTTCCCCTTCTTCTATGAATTCTCTCCTTTCCTCCCCCCATGCTGCGCTCACGTCTGGGCTTTCAATCCTTCGTAAAGCTTAGACACCCGACCCGGTTTTATTCGGGCGCTAGCCCCGCCGTTCGGTCAAGATGGACCCGAAAGACAGTCGCAGGGGCTACGATGCTCACAGCGTCTTCTGTTATCCTAGCCTCGACGATATATGCCGATAGCGAAGAACTGGTACCACGGGCGACCATAGGATCGCTGGTGCGAACGTATTTGGTGTACTCGATGTGCTCTATACCCTCGCTGGTCGACGCGTCTCCCAAGATTCTGTCTGCGATGTCTTCTGTACCAGGGTTGAAGCAGATAACGGAAGCGTTTGTTAGATACACTTTCTTCGATCAGGTGGGTTATTAATTGAGCCGCTGCTATTTTTCATGACGGTGAACTGACACGTCACAGTTCGTAGGCGCCGATACCGCTGAAGAAACCCTCCCCCTCCTCCGTTCCCTCCGTGCAGCTAATAAAGGCGTTCTGTTCGCTTATTCTGTCGAGGTTGATGAGAACGAGGCGACTGGTGCCTCCATTTCTCGTTCCTCTGACAATTTCACCGACTCACCTTCTCCCCACCTTTCCGCAGCCGATTCCACTTCTCCATCTGACCAAATCGTTACCGAAACCCTGCATTGTATAGACGTCGCTGCTGATTTCGAGGCCTCGCTCAAGGACAAATTCTCACGAACTACCGGGACTCATGGGAGACGGACATGGGTCGCTGTGAAAGTCACGGCAATGCTTCCCGATGCACACGCCCTTATCGCTCTCTCGTCTCATATCATCGCGTCAAGAAAAACCCTTTCACGGTCGTCCCAGGAAGCTTCTGTTCCTTTCCCTGGTTCTGCTAGAATAGAAGATTTGGACGTTATTCTGCGCGACTCGTCGTCTCCTGACCTCACTCCTGCCGATATTCAACACGTAAAAAAACTGTATGCTGACCTTTCTAGGATATGTGCACATGCGAAGGAGAAAGGCGTTAAAATCATTGTGGATGCTGAATACAGGTAAGTTGGTGTTTATATATATATAAATGATACGATGCTAAGGCGTTGCATTTTTGTAGCTGGTACCAACCTGCCATAGACGCGATGACTCTGGGACTGATGCGCGAATACAATACGCCATCACCAAATGCCACCGGGGATGTCCAACCAATCATCTATGGCACCTTCCAATGTTACCTACGGAGGTGAGCTGAATTACAGTCCCCCTATCGTCTCACCGCTAAACGGATCATATGTCAGAACTCCCGAACAACTCGCCCTCGCCATCGAAGACTCCCGCAAACATCACTACTCCCTCGGCGTGAAGCTCGTGCGTGGCGCTTATCACCCGCACGAACTCGAGGCGCACAGTTCCAAATCTTCGCTGTCTATCTCGCCCGATGCTGAACCACCCGTGTGGAGGGAGAAGAGGGACACGGATTATAACTATAATTGGTGTGTGAAGATGCTCGCGAAGGCGGTGAAGGAGGATGTGGATCGGTCTGCGGGGAAGTCAACGTTGGGTGGAGTGGACAAGCTTGGCTGGGTGGATTGGGTACGTGGTGTGAAGGCAAAGCCTGTTGTGGGTGAGGTGGCGGCGAGCCCTAGCATCGGGGTGCTGTTCGGGACGCACAACTGGGACAGCTGTGCGCTGATCCTGAAGGAGCTCGTGCGCAATGGGTTGGCGGTTGAGGATGGGGAACGGATTGAGGACGGGATCAAAGTGGGCGATGAGACGGTGGAGAGGGTGGCCATTGGCCAGCTTTACGGTGCGAACGCGTTTCTTTTCTATTTTCCGGCTAGCGCTGATGCAGGTGATGAACGGCAGGCATGTGCGACGACCTTACAGATTGGGTCGTCAGCCGGATATCGTCGACGACGCCGTTTGTTATTAAGTGAGCTCTCTTTCTTCCATGCCTTTATGCTACATATACTGGTAACTGACACCGTCTTAGATATGTACCATACGGCGCCCTAGCAGAGGTCATGCCTTATCTCAGCCGACGCGCTATTGAGAATAAGTCGGTGTTGGGCGGCGGTGCGGCGAAGCACGAGAGACAACGCGCGGCGGAGGAAATCAAGAAGCGCGTTTTCGGATAGAATTCGTACGTGTGTACTCTAGAGTATCTTACTCTTTAGGGATTGGGTGTGCACTTTACATACTTTAAGTATTTTGTAACGACATAATTTCGTTATTTAACGACCACATAGTGACACTTCCATGCGCAAGCGTGCCTAAAACTTGACATATGTGCTGGCATTCCGGACCGTATGTGTCCAGACAGTGCTTCAGAGATATCATGAGACTCGTCAAGGTAAGCATGAAGATTCGGATGGTTGATATGTGTATATATGCGCTTCGCCAATCTTGTTGCGCGTTGCCATCATCTCGCGTCTTCAAAATTCAAATCAAATTGTACAAAGACCCGAAACGGTAAATTACCTGCCGCATTGGGAAGGTTATTTCGGTCTATGGGCTCAACGTCAAGGAGATTAAGGTAGGGAATGACTGTCTAAATCACTTCAGAGGTAAGACGACCGTTATATTGTTGATAACTTTGTGGAGACAATCTCAGAGAAGCAGGGGTGTGCAGTCACGTGTGCGTTCCTTAATTGAGGTATTCAAAATTATATAATATAGCGCCCGACGCGTTCTCCACTACCACCCATCCCATTGTTTGTCAAAGCCTCGATAACGATGACAGAGCTGATCATAGAGGCGTTTACCTATGGCTCGTTGAGTCGCCTTTTTTGTTCTGGCATGCAGTATCTTTCTGACCCATTCTTCTCGCCAGCAACCAGACACGCGCCGAAGTGGTGCTTCGCCCCGTCATCCCTGAGGCGATACGAGGGAACCTCGCGGCGTTGGACGCATGGGCGAAGGAGCTTGTGAGTGAGTTGGGCACGGATCTTAAGCATACGGATGTGTGGACTTGCGAGATATGTGGTATGTCCATACGTCCTTGCGTCGTCACTCCGATCTGAGTTAACGTTACACCATTAATTATCTTGCTGTAGGTAAACCTGCCAGGGAAACGCAGTATGATATGGCGTCGTGGACGCGTCTCGCCCAACCTCGTATTGTTCTATACGTACGTTCCTCTCTATACTGCTTGCTCGTCATACTCTCTCAATCAAAGTACTCTAATAGATCCACCATGTCTGCGAAGCGGGCGCCAACCCATGCTCTACCCTTCTTGATAGGCAGTCAGCACAGATGGCACAGATGGCTGGGAACGCGCCCGATATCAAGAAGCGCGACAAGCCTGCGGATGTTCAGTTCCCGCTCTCGGCGGGCTGCCTCAATTGTCAGGACGATAAAACGGCGGGGCCGAAGTTGAGTCGGTGTGGGGGGTGTAAGCTTGTGCGGTATGTCTGCGGTTTTCCTGTTTAAATGTGAATAAAAGAAATTCAGCTTCTGGAATTAACGCTAGATATTGCGGGTATGTGATTGTTTCTGCTTCTTCGGTGAAGCGCTTATATTAACCTGTCTGCTGAAGATCGGAATGTCAGAAGGCGGATTGGAAGAGACACAAGAAGGTCGGTCTCTCCGATTCCTGATCCAAGCCTCTGATTCTTTTTGATACATTTACAAAGATCTGCAAAATGATCAAGAGCGCCAAATTTGTGGACGCGGTTTAAACATAGATTCTCGTCGTTTCCATTGGATGGGCAGAACATAGCCATCAAGATTACTCGGCGTTATTTACGAAATAAGCGCCCGTGACTGAGATGAATGTATCTCTGCTTTCGAGCGATGTAAAACTATTGGGTAGTTGTAAATATGTATAGTATGATATTTCATTATGTTTAGTTGTGTTCATTGATCTTTCCAGAAATTGATTGTTACAACGCGGCATCCGTACAGTATGTCATTTTCTTGATTCGAAACGGTAAACTACCTGCCAATTTAGGAAGGCACATCTTGGTTCACACCTCAACCAATTGCAAGGTCGAATCATGGTGTCGATATATAGTTCGTACTCTCCTTTAAATAGGGAAACTCTCAAGGGTTTTCGCAGAAGAACCAAGTCGGAAATCGGGAATCGGAAGTCGATTTAATAAACGTCACGCGTCACGTGTGTGTATTCTTATTCAACCACTGCAGAATCCGACGCGTCCATCGTTCTCGACCACCACACCTATTGTTACTCGAAGGATAGGATGTCCGAGCTGCTGATACAGGCGTTCACATATGGCTCGTTGAGTCGTCTTTTCTCGCTTACATACGTCGTCCCACTGATTTCATCTCGTTTATATTGTGCTGGCATGCGCAGCAACCAGACACGCGCTGAAATCGTACTTCGACCTGTCATCCCTGAGGAGATACGAGGAAAAGTTGTTGAGCTGACCGCGTGGGCAAAGGAGACTATTATTTCAATGGGCCTTGATCTCAAGCACACGGATGTCTGGACGTGCGAGATATGCGGTATGTCGCCCTGAAGCACCAGCCGGGTCGGCAAGTCTAACACTAATACGTCGTTACAGGAGAGCCTGCAAGAGAAAACAAATACGACATGGTGGCGTGGACCCATATTGCCCAACCTCAAGTTAATTTATATG
Source organism: Pholiota conissans (assembly GCA_015484465.1). Classification (NCBI taxonomy): domain Eukaryota; kingdom Fungi; phylum Basidiomycota; class Agaricomycetes; order Agaricales; family Strophariaceae; genus Pholiota; species Pholiota conissans. The sequence continues at coordinate 99,425 of MU155166.1, forward strand.
TACATACATTTCTCCGCTCGTAGATTGCTTCAATTATACAGTTCAAAATATGAAGATCCACCACGTCTGCGAGGCAGGCAATAGCCCTTGCTCTCTGATTCTCGATAGACAGTCAGAACATATGACAGTGCTGACTGGGACTCGTCCTAATATCGCAAAGCACGGCAAGCCTGATGACGTTCAATTTCCTCTCTCGGCGAGCTGCCTCAATTGTCAGGAGGACAGGTTGGCAAAAGCTCAGTTGAGTCGATGTGGGCGATGCAAGCTTGTGCGGTATGTCTGTATTTTGATTCGTGAAGCCAAGGAATACAACTAAGCTTTCGAAATCTACTCCAAGATACTGTGGGTATGTCAATACCCGATCCCTTCTGTTAAATGAAGTACTTATGTTATCCTGTTCGCTGAAGATCGGACTGTCAAAAGGCCGACTGGAAAAGACACAAGAAGGTGAGTCGCTCTTTGACAGAAATTATGCAAGTTTCTCGTTCTTTACCTTATATTTCCAAAGATCTGCAAGATGATCAAGAGCGCCAAATTTGTGGACGGGATCTGAACCTACCTCGCCATCATTTTTATCGCATAAGGAGAGTATCAGCTATTTTGAGAGGCCGTCGGCCAGATAAATGCCTGCGAATGAGCAGTGCTTCGAATGAAGCACTATAAACTAGTTTTATAATTATAAATAATACATACCGTATGATTTTTCTTGATGCCTGCTGGTTGTGTTAGCTAATTCCCCAAGAAATTGACCTTCCGATGCTGTAATAACACATATGTAAACTTTTGACATACTAGTGTGCGAATGCAGACTTAGAACAGTTTTTCTGTAGCCGTAGAGTATATGCCGTCCCAGAGTTCGTATTGAAAGACATGGCCAAAAATGGAAACCTACCTGCCAATTTTGGGAATTCCACCGGAAAGACTGACACATTTTCGTACATATTTTGATGTCGTGCGATTCCTCGGTGTTAAAGGAAGAACTTTGAAGAAACTTTGAAAGGCCAAGCTGCGCAGAGTCCAGACAAGGGTAACTTTGATGGAGCTTATGTAAAATACAATTGCCGTGTGAATAATTGAACCACAGCAGATATCAGGTGCGAACTTGTCCTGTCTTTAGTAATTGCCACTTACATTCACCGTGCATTACCCGAACCGGTTTGAAATTTTCAATTTAACTACGCCTCAAATCATTGATGTCCAATCTAAACCTATTGGCGTTTACATACGGGTCGTTGAGTCGTTTATTTTGAAGCTACAACACTTCTATATCTCACCTTTATCTGTCTGTAGGAATGATACTCGCGCAGAGATAGAATTTCGACCTGTTTTTCCGGAAGCTATACGTGGAGACTCTGACCAAATCGATGAATGGGCACGGACCCTTCTCGCGTCCATGTACAAAGATCTCAAGCATACGGACAATTGGACATGTGAGATATGCGGTATGTGGGACATTCAGTGCCTACAATGCATTGCTCTTTACTCATGAATCATGAATTATGATGCATAGGTGATCCTGCTAGAGATGCTAAATACGACATCGCCATACGAACTCATCTTCCAACGCCTGATATCGTCTTATATGTAAGTTTGAGGAGTATTGTGGGAAGTCATAAGGCCATTCAAATTCCGAACCTGTAGATCCACAGCATCTGCGAGGAGGGAAATAACCTATGCACCAAAACTCTGCAAGTTCAATCGGACCATATGGCATCTCTGGGTGGCTTGAGCCCAGGCTTTATGGATCGCAACAGATTAAAACCAGCCAGTAAACCATTCCCTTTGTCAGGAAGCTGTCTTAATTGTCAAGAGGACAACACCGTGAACTCCACGCCGAGTCGCTGCGGGGGTTGTAAATTAGTACGGTGTGTTTCTAAAGTTTCAACAAATTGGTGGCTGGGCTAACTCTTGAATCCTGTGCAGATATTGCAGGTATGATACCATTCGACAATATCAGATTCTCGCTGAACCTTGATTCTAATTATAATAAAGTACTGAATGTCAGAGTGCTGATTGGAAACGGCACAAAAAGGTCAGCATCATCTTTCCATCATACTATATCCAATAATTCAAGAGCTGATCTGATCTGCTTTTCGAAAATTGAAAGATCTGCAAAGTAATAAAGAGCGTCAAATGGGCGGATGACCGAGCCAGGCTATTCGGTGACAGACGAAACCTGGCACAGCAGGTACAAGCATCAGCAGTATAAGACGTTCATTTATGTATAAAGAAAGGGGGAATATGATTATCCTGATGTATCACACATCCAATGGATTTAGGCAAGACGGAATTTGCTTCCTGAAGGTATTAATTAAGCGCCCTTAATGAAATTATTCACGACTATTAGGATACAATGAACGACGAGTTCATAGTGGGTAAGTACTGCGAGATGTCGGGCGTATGCCGAAGTCCGGCAGAATGCCCTCCTAGCGTCATCTTGCGCCTTCAGTTGGCCTTCAGATCTCGGAGCTTCAAGTCGCTTTCAACTACCGGATTCTATCTCTTGTTCGCATCAACTATTCAAAGCTTTCGCCTGATGGTGGAAAATTACATATGGTACAGTCCCCTCGTTGCTCTCTTTCTAATGTTCTAGTTCTGATCTCTATCACTGCAACAAGTCATACTCAGGCGGTGCGCTATTCCTTAGAGATGCATCCGCTAGGGCGCTCTCCAGGCTCCTCACCTGTTGCGTGAGCTCCTCAAGTCGAGCGCGTATTTGCGGTGCATCACCCACCCTGTCCACTCCCTCGCCTTCCATCAACATTGATCGCCCTGCCATTGGCAACCCATTGAGATTGAGGCCCCTTATCTCTCCAAGCATCCTCTCTCGCTCCATACGGAGAGTACTTTTCGATCTGATTTGATCTTGGTTGCTACTGTTGAGAGAATATCCTGCGGACGCCGTGCTCGAAGGTGCCGGAAATATCTGTTGGACTTGTTCTGTAGGGTCGTAGGCTGTGATTTCATGGAGATTACGCCCAGATGGATGCTCGTCGATATTTTCCGTGAAGAGTGTAGATTCCGGAAATGCTAATGCGTCGAAGCGCGATGTCTCCCTTTTGATTATTTGGCGCCTGCGCCATATAAATAACGCCAGGGAAATTAAAACAATCACAGCACCTCCGAGGGCACCTCCAATGATGGGGCCAATGGAGATGTGACTCCCACTTGGAGCGGTATTGTTGGTTGGGGTAGAAGGGGAAGTCGTGGCGAATGTGGAAATTTCTGTCACCGTTGTTGTCCCGGCCGGCTGAGGTACTGTCCTACAAGGCTAATTTAGTCGGCATTGAAGAGCGAACAAAATGATATTTACGTTGTACTATCCGACGGAATATCTATCTGAAAGGGAGTTGCAATTATGGCAAGTAAAGTTGAGGAAAGGCTGCAATATCAGATAAGCTGGATTGTCTTCCAATTTTCAAGGAATCGAAGTCACTCTGTGGTTTGATGAATTTCTAAGGTATACAGTCTGCATGTTGTTATCGGTTGAAAAGAATGAAAACAGGCTTAACATGACTCACGATTCTATTTCCAATGTCGCAGGTATAAAATTCGAGAACTGTTCCGGAGAAAATGCCATATCAACACTCCAAATCGTATAATTCCTGAATGCGTCTGCAGATCCTTTCTGTACTGTTGTCAGAACAACCCCAAGTCCAGTATTCGGAACAGTTTCGGAGACGATGGTGAAGTTTATTGGATCCCCTGGTTTGAAATTTACGCCCCCTGCCGGCGTCTGTACCAATATCTGGAAGGCGCCTCGGACGAAATCAGGAAACCATAAAAAATATCTATATATGATTAATAAGGTAATTTTGCAAAAGGAGAATACCAGTAGTAATACTCACAGAACTTTTAGAATCCGAGGGATTGATACAAGCAGCCAAATTCTTTCAGCGAGTTCATTAGACTGCCCGCTCATGTTCATTGTCGTGGGTTCACGAAAGAGAAGGAGAAAGAGTTTGATTTATAACAATGCTCATAGTGCTCCACATACTTTTAACTGCGGTGCAAAAGATTCTTTCTGATGGTTGTCCGCTTGCTATCTTCGTGCATCTCCACCGCCGTTGACGCCGTCAGACTCAGCAAAAATGATACGAGTCATTTCAGTTGAGTACGACTGATATCTGAAATAACGTCTCGTTCATTGTATGCCATAAGCTGCCTTCAGCAAACCCGTGGCGCTTCGGAAACGCCATTGGAAGTGGTATAAGAACGCCTCCGTGGATGAATAGAGTGAGTCTTTTACCTACCAGACTGGTGCTGTCAGTCCTTAGCTCAAGATGTTGTCATAGCACACAATCAGATTCTCGTTGATATTTATGGCCTCAATACTGATTTTTCAGCAAGTAGAGATCACCAACAAAGTACATCAAGATTTGTTGATCGTGAAGCACATGCATTGTATCATGACGCTCCAATGGTCAGTCGATATCGAAGTAGACATCGCTAGGTTATTCGAGGGGGGATTTGCCTGAGTTGATGGCGAAGTTGATGGCGGGACATCCTCGAAAATTAAAGCGCGAAGGATTCCAAAAATTATCCATGTCGCAGCCATTATCCAGCCAGGGCTAAGAGATCGTCCTTAGCCGTCATGTCGGCGTATTAAATCGCGGAAGACGAAGGTAAGATGAGTTCAGGAAGCATCGCTAGTGCTCAGATAAAGGACCTGATAAAAGTCCAAATATGCCGTTCAGATCACGAGCGTGTCAAGGCTTCAAAGAGGGAAATAGTGGTATCCGAGTGTTCTTCATCATCCTCTTGCGAGATTTTGAAGAGCCAACACGATAGATTGATCGATAACGTCAAGCTTGGGAGCCATCTGAAAAAGAATAGGATAAACGCACACATGCAGCACCAGATTGAAGAACTATAGTATTCAGGGCAGCACTCGTGCAGGTGAGAAAAGCGAAGACAAATGTGATAAGTAAGTGGTATGAAGAGAAAAAAAAGTAACGACAAACAACTTGAAAAACAAAGCTTCCGGGTGAACGGGAGGAACATCGAAACAAGGGAGCGAAAGACACGTAGAATACAACATTTACCACCTCCGACAGTCGCAGGTGAAGTTATCATTTCACCACGGTATGGAGACAAAGCAAAAGCAGCGAAGGCACTTATCGTGAAATGCCCATCTTGAGAAGTGCGCCTACAACATCCACTTCGGCCCATCGCGAATCCACGGATCCCGTGCCTTCGGCCACAGCAAGTTTCCTCCGTTGGATGTAAACGAGCGTATTCCTGAAGTGCTTCGTGATCATATCGGGTGTTTGGACGCCTTCTATCAGACCTGGCGGGGCGCGCTGTGATGGGTGCACGTCTGGAGACGAAATGTTATCGATGCTGGAAGTGATCAGCTCGACGAGACTGTTGACGAATTTGGCTGCAACCTATATCGTTCGCAAGGGACATGAGCATATTCAATGCTAAAGTTAGATTTGACATTCTTACAGCTTGTGCGCCACGGTCAAGGTAATACAAGTACTGATCCAGGGTGTCGCAATACAATTGAACGGTAACGATCTCTTCAATGGCAGAATTGGCAATCCGCAGGGACTTCTGAAGGCACTCCAAAACGCGCTTGCTATCCTGGTGAGGATACTACACATAACGTTAGTGTCACCACAGCATATGCAAAATGAGAGCGCAACCACTCACAGCCTTGACGGTCCCTTCAGCATCCTTCTCCACAGGAGGTTTCTCGACTACCGGCGCCTTTTCTCCACTCTCTGCGTCCGCCTCCGGTGGCGGCGGCGACTCCTGCCACCACAAATGACTCGCCAGTCCAACTGCCGTCGCCTGATGGCTCTTCTTTAAAAGCTTCGCACCATGCAGCGCCGCCTTCGTAATCAATGTGTCAAAGTTATCAATGTTGAACACCTTCGCGCCAGCGAGCGTGCCTATGATGAGCGTAATCGCCTGGAGCTGCGCGCGGGATTCCGAGATGCTGTCCTCGTATACGCTGAACGCCTGCACGTAGAAATCATACGCGAGGTCTTCGAAACCGCATTCGTCGGCGATTTGGGCGGAGAGGAGGAAGAGGCGGAGAGCGATGTTGGGTGCTTCGACGGATGTGGCCAGGATTGAGGTCAGTTGGCGGACGAATTTGAGGATGGCGGAGACTTTGGTTTCCCACTCGGGTTCCTATGTGTGGGCGTGAGCAGTGAAAGCCAGCATCGAGCGTCAAATACGCACAACATGTTCGCGATTTTTATAGCGTCTGCACAACTTTATCGAGGATGTGATCAACGCAGGGAATGTGAACCGCATCCTTTCGCCGCCAAGGTCAAAGTGTCGCCGGGCGATTTGAAGTAGCTGATTATCCAGTTAAGTATTGCATCAGAAATCGGTATCAAACCAACACACCTCGAACTGAGTATCCAAATTCTCTGAGCGGAATAAATGCACCATCCTCGCCACCCATCCTTGCTCTTCGGCCAATTCTTCCCTCTCCACAAAGTAAGGCCCCTGTCTTCGCACCTCCCTAATATTCGCCTGCTGACCATTAGGCATAGGCGGCGCACCAGAATCCGTCTGATCCTTGATAAGGACATGACATAACTCCAACACACCGTCGACATCCTCCGGCGCCTCAATGATCGTTTCGTTCTTGAGCACAGACGAGACGATGGAATGCGCAATTGAGCGGCGTGTGGAGAAGAGTTGTTTGGTTAGTAAAGGGACGTAATTGGGGATTGCGAGAAGTGTGAGCACGGATTGGTAAGAGTTGATAGGGGCGACGAGTAAGGACGCGAGATTGGACGAGGTTTGCTGGGAGTGTAAGTCCGGACTAGCGATCTATATCAGCAAGGAACATATCAGAAGGGTATGCCGTGCGTACTTATCACCGTATTCCTTAATTTTCTCCGCAGCAAAGCCGAGCACTTGGTCCACATATTCCAGGCGGTCAGGGTAGCAGCTCAACGACAAGTTCGTCAACGATACAAATAGCGCTGTGATATCTTGAATTGACAGGTCAGGACGAGCCTACGGTGAATAATCGGTTAGACAACGATGACGCCATAAGAGCAATTACTTGCTTTAATGAGCTCGACAACCTGCTTCCAAAACACCTCGAAGAGCTGGACGTCTTCAGGCACGCCTCGGAATTTGCGCACAGGCGTGCCCTCCTTATCCTTGCCTTTCGGCACTTTATCATCCGCAGAGCCTTCGCTGGGGGATGTCGTGGTTACCGATGTCGCATCCGATTCAACTGTTGCGGTGGCAGTCGTCGGCGTGGGTGGTTCGCCCCACGCAGGAGCTTCGAGCGATGGTGTTGTTGGCGGTGACACTGCGCGATATGCACCTTGTTCACGAGCTTTCGCCTTCTGCGTCTTCACTCTCTCAGCGAGACGACGCGCTGCAGCCTCTTCCTGACGTTTTGTCTCCTCTGGGTCCTCATTCTCCGCTTCCCTTGCTGCATATGAGGCCAAACGATCGATGAGGGCGATGACGATCTGTTTAATATTAACTTTAGGATGAAGTTGGGCGGTGGCAGACAAGAAAGGCCCAAGAGTGTGTAAATGGAATTCGTCGGTGAAAACCTATAGAATAAAATGAGCATAAGAATTCACGGGGAATAAATTTAGATATATACCTGGATAACGACTTCCATTAGGTACTCCTGGGCTATGACGTCCTTACAATTAACCACTTGCTCCAGAATACTTGGCAGGATGGTTTTCTGATACATCTCAAGGTCCACACCGTCCAGTTGACTTAATCTGACAAGATTGGTTCCAACCAAAATTCGGAGTTCACGACGCTCCATTTCGCGCTTTTCGCGATCCCTTGAATGACCCTGATGTTGCAGCCGAACCCAGAGTTTGTTCATCTCGATAAAGTTGGTGAGGACGAACGTGATGGAATCTTGGAGGTTACCAGCCGGACTGCAAATGACGTGTTTAGAAAATGACGGTAAATTATTGGAACGAACGATTTACATACCCAGGCTCCAAACCGACTGGAAGATGATCCCTCGTCTGGCCGCTCAGATAGTGTCGAAGGAACAGACCACGAATGGGATGCAGTACGCCACGCGACATCTCCATCATGTCCTTCATAATTTCCTTCACTGGCGCGTCTGGAATTGACATGTACACCGAACCGACAGTGATCATGAGGTAGAGACGGGGAATGATGTTGCCTGCGTATTGCACCAGCTCATAGAGGTCCGCCAGGTGGTGTCGCGATTGTGTGTGTGCCTCGTATAAGTAATTCGATAAATATCGTAGAGCGTCGAATACAGCCATATCTGCATCGCTGGTCAGACTTCGTATACATATGGACCGCAGCAGCTACGCACATAGTTCGTAGTATTGCTTGGGAGATAGTGACGAGGTTCGCAATTCTGCGAGCATCAAACTCGCACTCTTCAGCGCATCCATAAGCTGGTCCAGCTCCTGTGATTTTGATTAACACTGAAAGATGTGATATTCCAACAGGAAATAGTATGGCGTACTAGGTGTCGCTTCATCTGCTGGACCTGTATTTTGACCGTGTTAATGGCCTCACTCAGGAGCTTGCCCTCCTCCACCGCTGGCTGCGCCATGGTTGTCGTAGTGGTAGCCAGTGCTGGGACGGTTAAGGGGAGATATTAGGGTGTTGGTGGCAGCTCGAGCGTCGCCATTGGTCGGGGCGCACGAATCCTGTTTGCACACGTTAGGCTCATCATTTGTCAGCACCCTGCAGAGTCCATTCCCCGAGCTCACATCCAGACTTTTACCTCTATCCCCTCCAAGTGCTTTTCATCCTCCAATCTCGGTTTTCAAGTTCCCATTCTGATTCAGAAATATATTCAGGTGACTATTCGAGGAAATCGCGGAGTAGAACCATTTGGGATGAAACACAGAAACCGCCCAATCTTGGTTCAATCCGAACATTCTCAACAATCATAGTCTCTCAATTTAAACACAAAAGCTGCTGCTCATACAACATATATAGCCCCGCTGGCTCAGTGTGTATTTTTTTCTCAATGAATAGCGTTTAAAAATGGCATCAGGCGGCGTTTTTTTCTACTCATTGTGCGTGTTATACCAAAGTCTTTTATCGGAATTGACTTTCTGGATCTTCAGATAACGTAGAAATAGAATCGCCATGCATTATGGGGTGTCATTTGAACCCGCGAGAGGGACTCTGAGGCACGAAGCCGCCAACGTCAACTTTTGCTATTGTCCAACACCAACGTGAGATTCTGCGACTTGGCAATGTCATCCCACCCACGTTTCTTCTTCTACCCACGATTTCAGTCAAATATAAAATGCATACCGATACATCAAAATGGATAACCCGTTTTTTGGGCGCTTGGTGGCACTGAGCGTGCACAATACATCCCCTGTTCTTGTCCTCCTACTTATGTTCCTTCGTCTATAGTGTCTTTCGGACCTTCTACCCGGTGATCGAGTACCGAGAACTAACGGAGCAATCGACTGCTCTCCCAGTGCCTGGCCGCCCTTCTCGAGCGCCCCATGTGCGCGCGGTTTTTTTTTCTTTTGTCCTGCACGCCTTCGGCATCCCTTTCTGCGAATCTCATCTAAGAATAGGCGACGACTGGGTTCCGTTCTTTGGTTTCGGTGTTCAAAGCACCGTTTACCTCCATGAAGTCTATTGTCGGGATACATTACCGTCTCGGTGACGTCTGTTCGATGCCCAAGTTACGCCGTTGGCCCATACTGTCAACAATTGCACTTCAGGCTATTGTGTGTCAATGGCGCGTATTATCTAGTTACTTTTTTTTTATTACCTTTCTCTTACGAGGTATATAATACCTATACGTCCCTTATACTTCTGCAAGTCGAACGTTTATTCCCCTCGAAACGTCCTTCGAAAACTGTCCGCTCCCTCAGACAATTTTAAAGATCATAACATGGACGCTTTCACCGAATTCATCGCCTCGCTCGAATCTAGCCCTGTCCCTGCCGACGAGGAAAAGAAGAGCAGCTCGGCCAACTGTTACTGCGTTATCGCCTGAGGGACTTGTTCCTCTCGCCAAGGCCACACCCCTCGCCCGTGATACCCTCGTCTTCGTTCCCATTACCATGTTCGTTCAACCTTTTTTCTACCAGCGGTTCCAACTCACTGATTCCTAATTCCTTCATCGACAGTGCATTGCTTTCGCGCTATCTCTCATTCCATTTACATCATATTCGGTACCACCATCACCACCACCACCACCACCACTGTATAATCTGCATGACGCCTCCCATGTCTCCCACCCCATACCCGTAGACTCGACTCCCGAGTTAACGCTCATAACGCTCATTTATCGGAACCTCATCATCATCATCGACCATCAACCACCATCGCATTTTTTGGCCTATTTATTCGGCACATAGTCATTTCGCCTTTCAATAATATCGCTATGTCCATTCTATCATTATCACTTTTATCTGCATACACGCCGGGATACCATTCATCTGTATACATATTTGCTTACATGCATGCATACATACATACCAGTTTTGATATCGCTTTGTACTTTTGTTGTTGTTGTGATCACTACTTCGATTGATTCGAGTTATAATGCATTACGTTTGTTGTTCAGCCCGGGTTTTGAGCAGCGGTTTGAGGAAGCGCTTACAAGTAATACATGCATGTCTTCTGATTTTCTGACAACCGCTTGAGATCAAGCATATTGCCCGAAATGGGGCGCCAATTTCCTAATGCGTAATTTGTAATAAAATTCCATACATGATTTGGCCATTCCTAATTGGTTTCCCTCCATTCTTCTTTATGGCTGGAATGATAGCCTTAAGTGCTAAAGCCTGGTCTTCATCTTTTGGTGCGCTATAGTGTTTTGGACTCCGTGCTCATATGCTCAGAGCATACATAATGCAAACAGGACAATAAATCGCCGCTTCAGGTTGACAAACGTATTTCGTAATCTCTAAAAATCTCTCGACGATTTGATATACAATTGTTTCGTGAGCTCAAATACCTATGCTCTCTACGTACGCTCATAATAATGACGGCTCGTCGATGCATCTAACACGGTCGTTTAGGCATATAGTACTGAAGAATAAACGGCATTTTAAATGAAACGCGGCGCTATAGTGTAGTGGTTATCACTCGAGATTCTGATGAATTCTTACCTTCTCGAAACCCAGGTTCGATCCCTGGTAGCGCCTTATACATAGCGTCGTCAAGTTTAATTCTTGTTTTTGTACTTTTTTTTATTTATTGCAAACTATATATCCATTCCCGAAAGTAAATATATGCAACTCATGGACTCTGTTTTAATTTTTGAACTTTTGAAAAATTTGCCGATTCAAGTAGATTTGAACCATTGGTATACCGCCGACTACACCTACTTACTATAAGGTTCAAACAAAAGAACCAATCGCTTCTTTTCGCCTATAGCAAATTCATGAGTAAGCTGCTCCATCTGTGCTTGCCATTCAGATACGCTGTACTCCGTTTCTCTACGCCACTGCATCGTCTTATTGAAGATGAGTTTTATACAAGTCAAAGAGGGTATTTTCCACAATGCTTTCAAATCCTGATTGACAAGGATGGTTGATGAGCAAGAGATAGATTAAGAACGAAGAAGAACATACCGTCTCAGTTGGAATGTGCCACAACTTGAAGGTAATGTCACGCAAATTTTCAAAGTTCACGATCTCCGCTGTGAATGAGGCAGATCAGGGAGATAAATTCTATGAGTTGCTGAAGAAGGAAGTCCTCACTGATATAGTCCTTCAGCGGTTGATGACGCCCAGCCCAAAATGGAGGCACCAATATGGGTCCTAATATTTCAAGGGAAGAGCAAAAAGGGAGTCTGTTAATGAGAGAATATTGGCCTTTCCAATCCACAGGCTCCTTGAAGGTGCATACTTTCAGTCCCGGGCAGCGCAGCAAACAGGAGAACGCATGCGAAACATATGCTGTCCGAATCTGAGGGTATGTGTAACGCGCGAAAGTTTTTGAAAAATCGCGCTGCTTCGTGATTCCCAGTTCGATGTGGATCGTGTGGAGGTTGGGCATCAAAGACATACAACGGGCCAGTTCCGAGAGCACAGTATTGATGGAATAGTCGACTACCAAGACATCCACACCTGGTGCGACCATAATTGTGCAATAACTTACTACAACTGTAGTAAGTTTGTGTTGCAACAATCTACTACAGTGGTACTATTGCACCACCCTCACATGGGCCCCAGGCAATTGTGCAACAGTCTTGCGGAATACTCCTTAGTAGTGCAATAGATCTTCATCCCATTTTGGTAGGCTCGAGTATTGCACTACATTCCCGGGGTCCTGATCTGTCTGATATTTGCATCACGTCATGTCCTGACGCGCTCTGGTATGTTATCGAGCCGCACCCGAATCAGCTCACCTGCCCAGTGGCTCACCTCCGATTGCTTTGATTGGCCCAACATTCTCTACACCGCCCCACCCCACCCCTTCCTTCATGAACCATACGCTGCGCCACTGAATGTAGAATTCCGAAAGCATGCTGGGTGGGGCAGCAATTCTTGACAAACCTGATCCTCATTTGAGCGCATTGGGTGCAACACCATGACTTAGTTCTTTAAACGCTTAGATGGACGCGGTACGCATTCCCAGCCCACGATTCCCATGTTCATCGTGGCATTTCTATTTCGGCCATTACAAGCGATGCACCTAATACATACAGCGCGGGGGCGAGTTTCGCGAGTCTTCCATTATGTAGTTCGTCATTGCTATCCTTCATTGATTGCAGTCCAAAACGAGTTCATATCCCAGTCAAAACGGAGGGGCAGAAGCGGAGATGGGCGAGATCAACAGCAAGATGTCATTTCGGCGTTCACCGGGGACCCGATCACGTCCTTGAACCAATCAGCAAATTAATAGATAGGTGCTGAAAAAGATATGTATCGAATCATAACACTCTTAACTCATCCTTTCAGGCCTTTAAATTCTGCTGAAATTATCTTGAAGATAAATTTTATCTTCTGGTCTAAAATGAAGACTTAAGGAGTAGTGAAATGACGAGATCTCAAGACTTTGACGCGCATCAGCCAATCAGAATGCAAATAGAAAGACGCTGAAAATTCTTCGCAAAACATGAGAATGGACTATAGAGGCGTCGGTTTGATCCCGATTCCTTCTGTATTGAATAACAAGAGTATATGTAAGCCATTTAACATATCTATGAAGTTTATTTAGGCTAAACTCGCTTACAGGCTATGTTACTAAGACATAATCTTTGGGTTTCACTAATTGTACAAGAATCCGTAGTGCTGTAAGAGTTACCTTCCATAAATTTCGTGACCACTTATAAATTTTTTGAACAAAAAACTGAATTAAGATTATATATTTAACTGATTAAAGTGAAAGGTATAATAACAGTGCACTTTAGCATCTTCACACCTCGGAAACTGCAATATGTTTACACTTCTCGCGAAATTTACGAATACACTGCCACACAAAGCTTCGCATCTCGACACCGCAAATCACTACAAGTCGACTAGTTCGTAGGGCAAGAGGGAGTGACCGGGGAAAGGCAATGGTACCCAAATGTAGAAGCAAGATACAGTCGTCAAAAGAACAACAAATAAGCTATGGGACAGAGGCCAAGTAAGTGGAAGCATAAGTCGGGGGCACATGTACATTAGGAGCGCACCTGCTGGGTCTCCTGCTCTCAGGTCTCCCCTTTTATGTTCCTCCCTTTCCCCCATCTTCGCTGCACAAAAATGAGAGAGTGTATATCCCTGTTGAAAAGGGAAGGGAAAAGCAAGTGCGTGTGGTGGTGGATTGGATGAGAGCGCAGATTTGCACTGGAATACATCTGATGTCATCGGCCCGTTATGCCGGCGGATGCCCGCATGATGTTCATTGATACGATGGGCAACCCATCCAGTCCATAGTCCTTAAAGAGAAAAGGAAGAAGTATGTAGAATCGTCATATGTACTTATGTTATTTCCTCTGTTTTTGGAGGTTGTGTTGCGAGGAGCAAATGGGCAGCACATGCGGTGGGGAATCGCGGAGGCTGAATTTGGACCGACAAGATCCAGTCCTAAGGTGGGGAATGCCGGGTGCCCCGGAGGGTATGAGCGGGGAGGGCGGGAACAGGGAGGGCGGGAGCGGGGCCCGGGTACAGGGGGGAGCGGGCGCAGGACGCACCGAGTAGTGCATAAATATATTTAAATCGGGGCCGAATTGGTATTCCGAGTGATGCACAATTATAGTATTGCACAACCAAGAGCTGAACCAACTGGACGTGAACCGCATTGTCCTACAGTTATTTATAAAGTACAACATAAGTGAATAGTTATATATAGCAATGTGGAGGAAACATAGGAACGGCACATCAGGAGGGACCCCGGAACAGGATGGATGAGATTGGGCTTAATGCACTATTTGTCACGAGCCCATGGGAGCGGTGCAATAGCAGACTGTAGTGCATTGTTGCAACACTGGATTACTACAGTTGTAGTAATTGTTGCACAAGATTGGCACGTACGGCTGACATCCAGGACACTACAACAATGACAAACGCAAATTAGAACTCGACGTGATCTTTTGCTGCATCCAAGCCACTGAATACTTACTTGACTAACTCCGCTAAACCAGGCTCTCGAATAGTGACGGTCTCCAGTTGTCGAACCAGTTCTTCAGCATAACTCCTCAATTTGGGGTCGCGTTCAACGCGCCTCATGTGATTGTTGCTAGTGACCGAGCACAACGTTGGACCCCCTGCATAAACCTGCATCTTGTCATATACTTCAATGCGCTGCCAACGATATCGCAAGAAAACGCGTCTAAGAGAACGACAGGTCTGCGATAGCGCATCCAACACTATTCGCCGATCGCCGTATTTTTTGATGTTTTTTGGTTCGTGCTTTGTTGGGAGAGGAAATGCTGGGAAGTACGATATGATTTCGAGGTAGAGCTCATCTGCCAGACATGGAAGCCCTCGTGTGTTGACTAGATGTCGGCCTGTCGTTGGTGATACCTCCTCCGAGGGTACGAGCTCGAGCTCAGAGTCAGATTGCACTGACGTAGGACTTGGGTCCTTTGGTTTTAGCGCTTTGCGAAGATCTCGGCGCTTGGAAGTTACTCTTGATTTTGGTTTTGGTTTTGCCCGAGAAGCAGACATTTGAGTAACAGAACAACTGTACAGCCACCAGTAACGAATCACTTAAGCAAAAATTCAAGACAAACCAGCGATATCTGTCTAATATAGGACAGACGCCAATTAAAAAGTAAATAGTACTGTGGAGTAACATATTCGGTACACTCGACAAAGTTTTTCTGTAATGTTATAGCATTGTAAGTCGAGCTATGGATCGTTTTCTCTGGGGTGTTCGAAAATGATGGCATCGGGCCGATTCATGGGAAACGAATCACCTAAACAAAGACTTGTTATTTGCAAAGGGTCTGTAAACCTAACGACTTCCACAAAGATTTCAGAGGCATTAGGATGAAAAAGTGCGACTAATTCGAGTTTTAAAGAGTCAATAATGTCAGCCAAAAGGCTCGAAATTCCATTTCTTCAACGGGCGGAGTCTGAAATTTGGCCGAATTTGGGCCAAGATCATTTCAGATCAAATTTCGCTTTCTGCCGTAAAAGATTGCTGTATTGCAGAGTCAAATCAACCTACTATGCTCTAAAAACTACAATGAAGCTTAATTACATATATTACTACACATGTTTTAATTTATACGATTCAAGGAGCAGCATTTCATCTGAAATACGGAGGATGATTCGTTACTATGGGTGATTCGTTGCAGGTCACCTGACAGAAGAGAGCAACTCGCGTCCAATTCAATTTTCAACACATTAAATTGGTGTCACATGATGGCGCCCACACGCGCTCGCGAGCTCGTCCCGTTCAACGCATATTATTTTCCTTCCAGTTTATTCGAGCCTTTAATATTCTACTTACTATATCTGTCAAGGTTCAATAAAAGCATACAATTGCTTCTTCTCTCCAACGATGAATTCCGACGATAGGGAAAGCTGCTGCATCCGTGCTTCCCAATCATGTATGGCGCCATCAGGACTCGACGGCATTTTTGTCGCAAATATAAACCTTATGTACCTCAAAGACGGCATTTTCCACAGCGCTTTTATATCCTGCTCGACAAGAATAAGCGTTTGAAATCTAAGAACCCATAAATCATACCGTCTGAGTTGGAATTTCCTTGACCTTGAAGGTAACATCGCGCAAATTCTCAAAATTTGTGATATCCGCTGTATATGAGGCAGGTGAGAAAGATAAAATCCATTTATTGGTAGATAGTAGAAAAGAAAGCGCTCACCTATATATTGACTCAACGTTGGCTGAACCCAGGATGTAGGCAATACTACTATAGGTCCCAGCGTTTCAAGGGAAGAACGAAAGGGAAATGTTTTAATGGAAGAGGATTGGCCTTCCCAAACTGCAATATCCGAGAAGCTGCATACTTTGAGAGCCGGGCAGCGAAGCAGAATGGAGGATGCGTGCGAGACGTATGCAGTCCGAATCTGCGGGTACGTGTAACGAGCGAAGCATTTTGGAACACGCTCTTCCTCATTCTTAATTCTAATGTTGATGTGGATTGTGTGGAGGTTGGGCATTATAGAAATACAACGAGCCAGTTCTGAGAGTACGGTATGGGTAGAATAGTCGACCACCATAACATCCAGGACACTGCAATGATGATGAATGCAAGTTAAAATTCAATATAATTCTCGCTCCGTCGAAACAACTGAACTACTCACTTGACCAACTCTGCCAAGGCAGGCTCCCGAATAGTGACAGTCTCCAATTGTCGTATCAGTTCTTCAGCATATCTCCTCAATTTGTGGTCACGCTCAATGCGCTTCATGTGCTTGTAATTGTTGCCAGTGACCGAACACATTGTTGGTCCGCCTGCATAACCCTGCATTTGGTCATACACCTCAATGCGCTGCCACCGATATCGCAAGGAGACGCGTCTAAGGGAACGACACGTCTGCGACAGGGCATCCAGCACTATTCGCCGGTCGCCGTATTTTTTGATGTCTTCTGATTCGTGCTTTGTTGGTAGCAAGAATGCAGGGAAGTATGATATGATTTCCAGGTAGAGTTCATCTGCGAGACAGGGAAGACCTCGTGTGTTGACTAGCTGCTGACCTGCCGTCAATAGTGCTGCCTCCAAGGGTGCCTCGAGCTCACAGTTGGACTGCACTGAGGTCGCACTCGGGTCCGAGTCTCTTGGTTTTGACGCCTTCAAGGTGCGGGAGGTTGGGCGCTTGGAAGTTCTTTTTGGTTTTGGTTTTGTCATAGAAGCAGGATTTGTTCTAGAAGCAGGCATTTGAACATAACAGAGCGAGTATAAGGAGATCTGAACGCTCAACAGAGAAGGTTGAAAACTACCCGTAGTAAAGAACCGAAAAAGTCGCGTTAGATTCTAAAAAAAAATTGGCGCTCACACACCCTCGTGACTCACTGCTTCGTCCTGTCTTTAGTTGAACCCCTTCTTAAGGATTCATTTTTGGTATGTCCACCCCAAAATTGTAAGAAATGAAACGGGAAGCTTGAGCACTTACTTCATTACTAGCGAGTTGTGCTTGGCGGGAGAAATCTTAAGAGGCAACTATTCAGATCTCCCTCTGCAATGCTTGTAGCAGTTTCCAAGCCATAGATAGCACCTGAGAGAAAGAGCTTCTTTTAAACCACTGAGTCCTGAGCCTAAAGGTAACGCAGGACAGCCGGAAGGGGCCTACGTTCTGCATTTCGTCGTCGGGTTGAACATCGCTGGCGGGTTAACCAGCGCGAAAGAGGCGGTAGGAGGGGAGGTTACGCAAAGCATAAATTGAGATACAGATGGCGCGGGCTAGAAGACGACGCAGAGAGCAGGATGAATGAGCATGATGCCAATGGTGAGCGCATAAGGCAGATGTCGTCACATCCATTTCCGGCTCGAGCTTGTTTTGACCGGCCAAACATCGTGTATGAAATCACCACCTGGCGCTTCTGCCACGTCTCTCTCAAACCTCCTCCGCACCGCGCAAATCCCCTCATTCCTATACCGCCATGTCTGCAGCAGCGCGCGCAGAAGCTCGTAGAAAAGCGATCCTGTCCCGAGGAGGCGACAGGCTCGCAAAACTCACCACATCAGCGCGCGGCGAAGATGCGCCAGCGTACCTCCATGACGGTGTGCACAAATGCTTGTTTTTCCATTTTCAGGGTTGGGATATTGACGTTAATTTTCCATTGAAGACCCACCCGTTCCGAACCTACCATCGACGAGCACAAGCAATTTTCTAGGGGAGGAGAGCAGCGATATGCCGTCCCTGCGAAGCCGGTCGAGTCACCATTCCTCACCGTCGCCTGGAACGAGCCCAAGCCCACAGCCCGCGCGGACGACGGGCACGAATCTGCCGCGGGACGCCAACGTGTTTGATGGCCTCGCAGCGAACGCGCCGGATCCTTCTGTTTGGAGCTCGGAGCAGCAGCAGCAGTTCATCCAAGCGCTGATGAACGCCTCTGGTGGACCGGGCGGCGCGTTTCCCCCACTGCCAGCGGCTGCGGATCCTAATGTCCCACATGACCCGTCGATGACGCCTTTGGACAACCCGTTCGCTGCGTTGATGGGTGCGCAGGGGCTTGGAGGCGCTGCTGGTAGTGGTGGTGCGGGGATGTTCCCTCCATTTGGACCGGGGATGGGGATGGAAGGTATGGGTGCGGGATTCCCAGGTGCGATGGCCCCGCCGCCGAAGGAGAAGACGAAGCTGCAGAAGGTGTTGCCTTTGTTGCATTTGGTGGCGATGTGGTGTCTGCTTGCGTATTTCGTACTCTGGGGCGAGCCGAGTGTGCATCGGGAGATTACTGGGGAGGATGTTGCGTGGAATGCGACTGGGATCTGGAAGCGGTGGTCGGCTCTTGGTCAGCGGAGTCCTCTGCTGTCGACTTCGATGGAGACGTTCAAGGTCCATGTTGTGGTGCGTATCGTCTTCGTCTGACGAATTTAACTGTCTCACCGAGGATCATCTGGGATAGCCATTCTTCTGGGCGTTTACGACCCTTCAAATAGCTTTGCACTCATTGCGCATATTCGCTGGTTTCGTGAGTACCATGTCAAATGAACTAATTCACCTAATGCTAATTATTCATCTTTAGGACTCTGTTCAACCACCAACTCTTCTAGCACTTGTATTGCCGCACCTGCCACCGCCCTTGCCTTCGCTCATCATCAACTCTATGAAGTACATGCAAATGGGCTCTCTATTTCTAGATGATCTGTCAGGCCTTGTAGTAGGCGTGGGGTTCATCATCTATTTCTCGGGTTGGATCGCGCAGACATAGACAGAGGCGCCCTTTGGCGTTCATCACCATATCTCACTTTCTCCTTGGGTGGCCGATACTCTCCTACATTAATTTATATATTTACTATAAATGATAATTTTGGGAGTGTCATGTTGTAGTATGTCATGTCTAGCTTGCGAGTGGAGATGTCGATTCTGAAGGTGTTGAGGAAGTCGTCTGGGTATCCTTCGAACCTTTCTTATCCTTATCCTGCTGCTTTTCCTTCCGTTGCACAGTTGGGGTCTTAACCACATTCTTCGTCGGGTTGGCTTTTAGGTATTCAGCGAGTGAGGGCAGCTTCCCTGCTGTTGTGTCTTTCTTAGGTTGGGCCTGGAGCTTCCGTTCTTCGATCTCGTGCACGTCTGCCCCAGGGAGGATGGGCAATCCCGCGTTCTTGCAGCTGAAGACGTGTTTTTGCCATTCGGGGCTGCCCGTTAGGTCCATTAGCTCTTTGGTTATCGAGGTTGACCATTTTTCATCCATGTCGAGTTTTTGGACTGTGCCGTTTTCTGTAGAGCAGTGATATCCATGGTGTGGAATTGCGGATATGGGAGGAAGGGAGGAAGAGACGTTTGGGGAAGAGAATGAGGCGTGGTCGGCAGATGATGTGGAAAGCCAACGCACCTAGTTCAACCTCCATCTCCGGCCTCCACTTCTCCTCTGGCGTCTTTGGCACCTTCAACACCTCAATATTCAAGTTCGGGTTGGCATAGCGTATCCGTGGCAGTTGGTCCTTGACGAAGTGTCTATTCCAATAAAACAAACAGTTTTATGTATAACACGAGGCGAATTTCAGCGATGAGGGCGACGCAATGGATTAAATACAAGATATATATCACGCACTGGGCACCGAAGTGATCCCCTTTCGCTGACAGGGAGAGACGCAGGCTCTTCACGCCTGGGAGGACGAGCTTGGGCGGCGCGTTGAGGTGGGAGAGGAGTTTGCTTAGGCGCACGATGCCGCCGGGGAACGTTTGGGAGCGTGGGGGCATTGTTGGGGCGTTCCGAAGGGGTGGAGTAGAGGTAAAATGGAAAGTAGAGGGATGGATGGAGGAGTGGAGGGGTGGAGGTGACGGAGGTGTGAGTGCTGTAGTCTCGGAACGCGAGCCAAGGCCGAATTTTATGTTTGTGCGTGTTAGTCGCTGACGGGGTGCACTATCGACCTTAGCTCAACCTTCGCTTTGCCTTCGCTCACGTCTGAGATAAAATTGTATGGATATGGAGTATATTAATTCAGTCAGTAGAAAATTACTACGTCTATAATTTCTTGTTACGAAATTCTAGGAAAGATTAACTTTTTATTTATTTTTTGACATCTTTCTGCCAGTCAAGCAAATCTCGTAACATTCTCGTTACAACTTGCTCGCTGAGAGTTTGTATGAATGTAGGTTGTGCGATTGACGAATTCCACAATAAATATTCAATTTGAAAACCTTGTTGGTTCTGCGCTATGTAGCTCCTTTAAATCTGGCTGAGTGTATCCTTTAGCATCCTGAACGGCGTCAAGGACCATTTTTTCCAATATTTCCGCACTCATCCGCGGGCCTAGTCCGACAGGGCTCACCAGCGTGAAATTCTGAATCTCAGCATTGTTTTTGTAACGCTGAACGAGACAATTCTGCAACGATTCAATTTCCACAGCAATCGGATTGGGAGCAGACCTTCCGTTCCCGATTCTCGGCTTGTGAAGGCAGATGGAGGAGAGTTTTGGGAAATAGTTATGCTCGACGAAGCCGAGTCCCAAGGCCTCGATGAACGTTTTGCAAGCATATGTTCCGGTGATAAAGGTTTGCAAGTCAGGCAACCTTCCGAAGGTGTCTAGTAAAGTGTTCGGGTTGAGGAGAACCACATCCTCATCTTCGTGTAATGGATTAGCGATGTCCAGATATGCTTGTTGAATATCTAGAAGGGGGAACAGATTGAAAACACAGTGTATGATAAGTTTCATATCCAGCAACGGCTTTGATTTCTGAATTGGCCATTCGAAATATAGGTCTAAGTTGAAATCGCGAACATCAACATCTGTGTCAGTGGACAGGTTGTTGATTATTGTATGGTTTGGAAACACATCTCTGTAGAGTCTGAACTGAAAACAATCATCAAGTCCCGGCTCATCGGTGTAGGAAGTCGGATGTTCCAAATCCAGTGTTCGGAAACGAGGACAACGGAACTTGTTCGAGTAAGACCTGCTGATGGCTGTGATCACATTGATACACTCTACAGTGGAGAATTCGTTCGAAAAGCAGTCTACCTTGACTGTAGCGTCAGGGGGAAATGTTACCAATCGAAAGAATATTTCAACTTCTTGAGGTATCATGGCGACAATGTAAAGTGCCTGCAGACGTGAAAGATGAATGCCATTAATTGCGAAGAAAGATTCGGATTGGTGAGTGATGATTGGAAGCGCGAAGATTAGATGCAAGTATTCCAGGTATGGCATCTCTTTCATGGCAAGGATGAATTGTTCTCCAGTTGGATTAGAATCATGGATTATAAGACGTACAAGAGCAGGATGGAAAAGTTTTTGTGAATCCCAGTTGTCATAGAAGATGAGACTAATACTGCGAAGCCGCTGTAGTTTTACTTTGAGAGTATCCTCGGATACACGCTTGTAGAATGGGTAGGGTTCGCGAATTGCTCCAAAAGTTCGCCGGTATTTCGAACCTGAGACGAAGGCAAGGTGAAGAAATTCTAGCCGTGGTGCCGTCTTCACGAATTCATAGCAGAGTCTGTTCCACACTGAGTGACCGACATCTTTGGTGTCATAGATGTATAGGCCTCGAATATGTGCGGTATGACGCAGAGCAAATCTGACTGCTTCTCGATGCTCTCGAGCTGATCCCGAAATATTGATTACTAGGCCAGCGTCTTTAGATCTTCTAAAGGCCTCTTCACACCACCGTATATTTCCGAAATGCGGTTCCGTCCATAGAATCGACGAGTTGATAGCAACATCCCGCCAACGGCGGATGACGTGAGTGAGTCGAGTCCATGCAGAGTATGGGAGCATTCGTCCATTATCGTTCCTCTGCGCAAACGAGAATATCCGGCATAAGACTTCAGATGGAAGTTGCGAAATGGGCGTATAATCGTTGGACTGGGATTTCAAGGCCAAAATGGAGGCTTGGTGAACGCGCGACTTGGACTCCAGGTCGTCTATCTCGGACTGCAATGCTAGGATGGTGGCCCTGTGCTGTTCTATGGTGGTTTTGTGCTGTACGATGGTGGTTTTATGCTGATCGATGGTAGTTTGGTGTCGCTCGATGGCTTCATTGATGTGTCGAAATGCTTCACCAATGGAAATGTCATCTTGGAGCGAGATTCTTCCATACATTTCGCGTTCGCGTTCCGGTGCTGCGGCTCGACTCGAAGAACTATGCAAATCTGATGTTTATGATGACCTTCACTTCAGAAAGAATGATTGATAGTCTATACTTTGAGGGAGAGGAAGAGGAGATTTGAAGGAACGTGTAGAACTTAGGGGCAACAACCGAAGCAATTTGCGTCCAAGTCGCGTTGAGCGTGCGAAAATCTGGCTTCAAGACCATTGTTGCTGGTCGCTCATCCCAACAGCTACGTTTGTCTGAAATATCAGGACTCAGTAGTGACTCTCTCCGCAATATGTATCAGTAAAAATTTCTAGACGAAGTCTGCAAAACGTATATGCCAATGAAGTTCCGGAGGAGCATACATCTCGATACATGGTAGAGATCACAAATAAAGCAACCTAATCACTCAGGGAAACTGGAATAAGTGCTAATGCATTGCTGCTACAGTACTTCTTTCGTTGTGAATCACTCGATTCAACATCGACAGCGCCCAGCTCATAGCCAGTTGACCTCGCTCTCGTGTCCTATCTGAGGATATGTATGACGCCGTCAGAGTCAACAAAAAATCATAGATACAGGGGTACTATGATCTTACTATGGTGTTACGGGTCAAGACATAATATACCTGCCAATGATCAGCCGAGATCGTCGTTTTAGAGATTTCTGGCTGAAACTGGAAGAAAAGCTGGCTCACGCGGTGATAGACGTGAGTTTTCGACATATTGCGAAGAAAGAATTAAAGTAAGCTGAGATAGATGGATAAGTGAGCAAGCCTACATACTCTATAAGAGAAAAACACGTCGACTTACACTTCGTTCCAACAAAACAACAACAAAACTGATCCCACCATAAACGTTGCCAACCAGTTTCTCGACGACGTGCGGCATGGAGGAAAAACTCTTCCATTGAGACTTTGTATGCTTGTGGACTGTGCGCGCTAGTAGTTCTGACGCTCGTCGTCGTACTGGAAAAGTGGACTGTGAGGATCTTCACCTGTCGATAATCGCCTGGCAATAAGATCATATAAGCTTTTCTTGCCATAAGGTTCAGCCATGCATAGAACGCCGGACGGTTGCGATGAAAGCAAAAGTCTACCGCTACGAGAGCTCCAAGTCTCTAGTCTCCCGTAAGCAGACTCCGAATTTGTTGATGATAAAAGTCCCCGAGATAAAACCCATTAACGGATTTTGACAGAAGGATCCGGTGCTTTCAGAATCCCCCGTTTTCGGAATTCTGAGCCCAAGAAACATTGCCACCAGCAGCGAAGGAGGACACAAAGAAAACACGAGTATCTATATCTTACTCTGGTCCTTTTGATCGTAATCGATGAAAGAAAGAATTTTGAGAGGCGACTTGAGGCGGCGACAACGAAAAAATTATACCCTAAATTGTCCTTGAAAAGATGCCCAGCAAGATGTACAGATATTCCAGGAGATTCGGCGTTTTTTTGTGTTGAGTTCGTCATAAGCATGGTAAGACACGTTGTCGGGCCTAGAAAACGAGGTCAGGACCAAGCCAGTGCTTGACAGGGCAGTTCATGAATCAGTGATTCAAGCGCCGCTCCAAGTCCAGCCTTTGTGGGTCCGAGTCAGAGGGAAATTGGGGTCTAAAGGCATAGTCTCATGAGCGCTGACCAGGAAATTAGCACCTCAGGCGCCCCAATGACCCTCATCAAGTCAGAGACTTTTAGCGCTGTGCTTTCTTGAATGGATGGAAATGGAGAAATACAATTGAGTCACACGCTTTATAAACCATTGTTTGTTACGCGTGACTAAGCGACATTTGTGACCAAAAGCGGGTCCGACTTTGTGGCGGAGTCGAAAACGACGAGCCATCGTTGGTTGTCCTCGAACCACCACGCAACTCTTCAGCATCTGCCGCTGAACACTCAACATCCCCCGTACACCCCTCTCATTGTGGTCTCTTAGGTGTTATTGACCTCTAGCCGCATTCCACGGCCTCGACAGCCGCTCTTTGGAGAAAATTTCCTCCTTTTTCCAGCCCTTCTGAAGCCGTTTTCGTCTCCGTCGGTTACGCCCCCAAAAGCTCACGACAAGCCCTCAAGACTTCCCCAGAGCCCCCAAGCCTCTATATACACCCATTAATTTGGTTTTTGGACACTTTTTGTCATAAAATATTGATTCTTTTCAGTTCTACTACCCCATTCATATCCCCAACATTACCCTTTCGCTGTTTAATCCGACATGCTTGGTCATCAGTTCGCCTTTTCTGCGGCGCCCATTCGCAAAGTGAAGGAGGTGCAGTTTGGTATCCTATCCCCCGAGGAAATCGTGAGTTTTGGTACCTGTCTCTGCGTCGGGCGCTGACACGTTTTTCTCCTTTGACTCGCAGAAAGCCATCTCCGTCGCCAAAATCGAGCATCCAGAAGTTATGGATGAGGCCACTCACAAGCCGAAGATGGGTGGGCTGATGGACCCTCGTATGGGCACCATCGATCGTAACTTCAAGTGTCAGACGTGTGGCGAGGGGATGTCAGAATGTCCGGGGCACTTTGGGCACATTGAGCTGGCAAGGCCTGTTTTTCATCCTGGTAAGTCTACTCACCACATTGCATCGCAAGCGTCTGTGTTCCTACGACCGCGCCTTTTCTAGGGTTCATTATCAAAGTGAAGAAGATTTTGGAGAGTATTTGTGTCAATTGCGGAAAGCTGAAAGCCGACATCGTGAGTCGCGTCTTATAACTTCCTCTACTCGTTTCGCACCCCACCATCCCAATTTTCTGGGGGCTCTCTCCACATCCCATGGAGAACCCCAAACCCGCACCACGGTAGTTCCCTTGACAATCGAGGGCGTTCTTCCACCCATGGCGGGGGGTCGCATGGCGCGCGTTTTCGGTCGCTTGATCGCCGCGTCGACCCCATTGCTCCCGCCTGGTGCTTGGTTGGACACGAGGTTGCGTGGTGAAATGGGGGGCTGAACGAGGAGTGCGGAAAAAAAAAATAAGAACACCGCATGTGCTGTCAAAGGCCATGTATGTGGAGATGGATATTTGGCCAACCGCTCTCAACTGTGACGCAGCATGAGATGCGTGTTAGAGGCCCTGCACTTTTTACTCGATGTCTATTGCCCCCTATGATGTTGTTTGTGTTCGTTATCCATTTGAAGTTGTGTTCTCGTAGACACCTCATGCTGACGTTTTTGATTTGCATATTGCTTCGAAACCCTTCACCGAAATTTTTGTTACTTCATTGGTTTGATGTATTAAGTCGGATCCCAATTTCGCGGAGAAGATTCGCCACATCCGGGATCCTAAAGCGCGCATGGCTGTTGTGTGGGCTCACTGCAAGACCAAAATGGTATGCGAACCCGATGACCCCAAGGAAGAAGGTGCGGATGGAGAAAACGAGGAAGTCAAGAAGGGCCATGGAGGTTGTGGTCATAACCAACCGCAAATCCGGAAGGAAGGCTTAAAGCTATTCGTACAGTACAAGAAGGCGAAGGATGAGGATGATGTTAGCCGTTCTTTTATGCTTTTCGTTAAACTTTCGATGCTGATGTCTTGCAGGATATGAAGAACATGCAGCCTGACAAAAGACTCATCACACCTTCAGAAGTCTACACTGTCTTCAAAAAGATGTCAGACCATGATCTTCATCTTCTCGGTCTTTCAGATGAATATGCAAGGCCCGAATGGATGATTTTGACTGTCATGCCTGTTCCTCCTCCGCCCGTTCGTCCCAGTATTGCCGTCGACGGAGGCGCCATGCGAAGCGAGGACGATTTGACCTACAAGCTGGGCGATATCATCAAAGCTTCAGCCAACGTCCGCCGTTGCGAACAAGAAGGTGCTCCTGCCCACGTCATCACCGAGTTTGAGCAGCTTCTCCAGGTGTGTGATACTGCTCTCACTTCCCATCCATCTACTTACATGGCTCGACTCGCTAGTTCCATGTGGCGACATATATGGATAACGACATCGCCGGTATTCCGCAGGCCCTGCAAAAGTCGGGCAGGCCTGTGAAGGCTATTCGTGCTCGTCTAAAGGGCAAAGAAGGACGTCTGCGTGGCAATCTGATGGGAAAGCGGGTCGATTTCTCAGCTCGTACCGTTATCACAGGCGACCCAAATTTAGAGCTGGACCAAGTCGGGGTGCCGAAGAGTATTGCCATGAATCTGACGTTCCCGGAGCGAGGTAAGCATGCTTTGTGATTATTTTTATCTTCGCCTATGCTAATTTATTCCCCGTAGTTACTCCGTACAATATTGCGTACTTGCAAGAGTTGGTGCGGAATGGACCTACCACGTATCCTGGAGCGCGATATGTTGTTCGCGATACTGGAGAGCGTATTGATCTGAGATATAACAAGCGAGCTGATGCTTTCTTGCAATATGGGTGGATTGTTGAGCGGCATTTGAAGGATGGAGAGTGAGTTATATTTTTTTATCCTTCTAGCAGTTAATGAGGACGCTAATTCGTCCACCTAGTTTCGTTCTATTCAATCGTCAGCCATCTCTGCACAAGATGAGTATGATGAGTCATCGTGTCAAGCTCATGCCCTATTCGAGTGAGTCTGCATCACAGTGCCTTTTTTAAAATTAGCGTCTAATTCAACTCTTTTAGCTTTCCGCCTGAACCTCTCGGTGTAAGTTAATTGTGCAACAGCAGTGTCTGGCACGTTAATAATCTTTCCCAGAACGCCTCCTTATAACGCCGATTTCGATGGAGATGAGATGAACATGCAGTATGTCATTTTTTTCTTATTTTTTTAAGGATGGTCTCTTACTTTATATCCTAGCGTGCCTCAAAGTGAGGAGACTCGCGCAGAGCTCAGTCAGATTGCCTGGGTTCCCAGACAGGTACGCCGATCTTTTTATGAATGGAGCACAAACCTTACGCGTTTATCTAGATTATCTCGCCACAAGCGAACAAGCCCGTCATGGGTATTGTGCAAGACACATTGTGTGGTATTCGCAAATTCACATTGCGCGATACCTTCCTCGACTGGAACGCTGTGCAAAACATCCTCCTCTGGGTACCTGAATGGGACGGCACCGTCCCAATTCCCGCCATTCTCAAGCCCAGGCCTATGTGGACAGGAAAGCAAATCCTCAGCTTAACGATACCACGCGGTATCAACATCTCTCGCGCTCCTGACCCGAAATCAAACAACCCTGTCTTTGATGATGGTGTTCTTATAGAGAACGGAGAGTTGGTCTACGGTATTGTGGAGAAGAAGACCGTCGGTGCATCACAAGGTGGTCTTGTGCATGTCGTGTTCCGAGAGAAGGGTCCTGAAGCAACGCGACAACTCTTCACTGGTCTGCAAATGGTCGTCAACTACTGGCTGTTCCACAACGGTTTCAGTATAGGTATTGGAGATACTATCGCTGATTCTGCCACGATGTCCTACATCACCCAGACGATCGCCGAACGAAAGGCCAACGTGTCGCAAATTATCGACGACGCCACCCACGATCGTCTCAAGGCTGCTCCTGGTATGACCATTCGTGAATCATTCGAGAGTTTGGTGGAACGCCAGCTGAACTTGGCTCGTGATACTTCTGGTCAATACGCCCAGAAGCATTTGAAGGAGGACAACAACGTGAAGCAGATGGTGGTTGCTGGTTCGAAGGGTTCTTTCATCAACATCTCTCAGATGTCCGTTTGTGTGGGTCAACAGTCCGTCGAAGGTCGTCGTATTCCTTTCGGTTTCCGTCATCGAACGCTGCCGCATTTCACCAAGGATGATTTCAGTCCTGAATCTCGTGGTTTCGTCGAGAACTCGTACCTTCGTGGCCTGACGCCCCAAGAATTCTTCTTCCATGCCATGGCTGGTCGTGAAGGTCTTATCGATACCGCTGTCAAGACGGCTGAAACAGGTTATATCCAGCGACGTCTCGTCAAGGCGCTAGAAGATGTTATGGTCTGCTACGATGGAACGGTCCGGAATTCGCTAGGCGATTTGATCCAATTCGTATATGGCGAGGACGGAATGGATGGCGCTTTCATTGAGAAGCAAACCATCGAAACGTTTGGTTTGAACGACAGGGAGTTCGAACACAACTACCGAGTGGATGTGACGGATCCTTCTGGTGGTTTCTTACCAGGTGTTCTCCAAGTCGGTATTGACGACAGTTCACTTGAACTGCAATCCAAGCTCGACGAAGAATATGCGCGACTCTCAGAAGATCGCCGGCTTTTGCGCAATTTCGTCTTCCCCCGTGTTTCGACCACTCAACCACATTATCTCCCCGTTAACCTTTCCCGTATTGTGCAAAACGCTATTCAAATCTTCCATATCGATCGTCGAAAGCCTAGCGATTTGGCTCCTGGATATATCGTCGATGCGATCAACGAACTAGGCAAACGTCTCATTGTGGTTCGTGGAGATGATTCCCTTAGCGTCGAAGCCCAGGAAAACTCTACATTAACGTTCAGGATGCATCTGCGGGCAACCTTCGCATCTCGGCGTGTGTTGGAGAAGTGGCATTTGACGCGAGAAGCGTTCGATTGGGTCGTTGGTGAGGTCGAGACGAAGTTCAACCAATCGCTAGTGCATCCTGGAGAGATGTGTGGTACGCTTGCCGCGCAGTCTATCGGAGAACCCGCCACGCAGATGACGCTGAACACTTTCCATTATGCTGGTGTCTCCAGTAAGAACGTCACCCTTGGTGTGCCACGTCTAAAGGAAATCATCAACGTCGCTACCAATATCAAGACGCCCTCACTGACAGTGTACCTCGATCCCGAAATCTCCCGTTCGTCAAGCTTGGCGAAGAATGTCCAGCAGGAGCTCGCATATACATCCCTCCGCACCGTCACCGCCGCCGTCGAAATTTGGTACGATCCGGATCCCAGCTCGACGATCATCGAAGAGGACTCCGTTTTCGTCGAATCCTTCTTTGCCATCCCCGACGAGGAGATTGAGTCGAAGCTTCATTTGCAATCGGCATGGCTTCTTCGTCTCGAGCTCGACCGTGCGAAGATGATCGATCGCAAGCTCACCATGCACTACGTTGCTGGTCGCATTGCAGAGAGTTTCAAGACCGATCTCTTCGTCATCTGGAGTGAAGATAACTCGGAGAAGCTCATCATTCGTTGTCGTGTGCTTGGAGGTGACAAGGAAGAGGAGGGCGCTCCAGATGAGGATATCTTCCTTCGACAACTTGAAGGCGCGATGTTGAACTCTGTCAGTCTCCGTGGTGTCAAGGGCATTAACCGTGTCTTCTTGACGGAGCAAGACAAGATTACGGTGTCGAACGATGGCAGCATCCTCACTGGAAAGGAGAAAGAGTGGGTGTTGGAAACAGACGGTGTCAATTTGAAGACAGTCATGTGTATCGATGGTGTCGACTTTAGACGGACGTATTCCAACAGCTGCGTTGAGATCTTCAACGTCCTGGGTATCGAAGCCGCGCGAGCAGCTATTCTGAAGGAACTTCGTGGTGTCATTGAATTCGATGGTTCGTACGTCAATTACCGCCATCTGGCTCTCCTTTGCGACTTGATGACACATCGCGGTACATTGATGGCCATTACCCGTCATGGAATTAATCGTGCCGATACTGGAGCCCTCATGAGGTGTTCCTTCGAGGAGACCGTCGAAATTCTGATGGAGGCAGCGGCTGTCGGCGAGAAAGACGATTGTCATGGCATTGCTGAAAATGTCATGTTCGGGCAGATGGCGCCAATGGGCACAGGCTCCTTCGAAGTTGCGCTGGATATTGATATGTTGAAGGACGCCATTGTGGACCATCGCCTGCCGGTGCAGTCCATGCTTGCGGCACAGATTGACGGCGGAATGACACCTGGACAAGTTGCGATGACGCCGTATGACACCAATTCTCCTGTGTGGCAGCAGGAAGGATTATTCAAAGGCGACGCCGCATCCGCCTCATTCTCGCCGCTCGCTTCCAATGGTGGTGAAGATGCATCGAACTTCCAGTTCCGTGGATACGGCGCGGGTCCTCTTGGTACGGGGGGCATGTCTCCAGGCGGCGCCTACAGTCCTAGCTCACCTAATGCCTACACCCCAACATCGCCGAGCTTTGTTCCTCAATCACCATTTGGTGGCGCGACTTCACCATTTGGTACATCTCCTTACGCCACCTCTCCGTTCTACGATCGCAGCAGAGGGCCCACGTCGCCGACATATTCGCCGACATCACCTGCTCTCAATCTTACATCTCCAGGATACTCACCCACAAGTCCTCGCTATTCCCCTACCTCGCCTTCATTCTCTCCTACATCACCCCGCTATAGCCCACAGTCTCCTTCGTTCAGCCCTACATCGCCGCGCTACTCTCCAACAAGTCCCTCGTTTAGCCCTGCTTCCCCTCGTTGTAAGTTCTTATTAATTTATCACCGTTGTTCAACAGTTAATTTATCTCCCTTACAGATTCACCGAGTAAGTCCCAAAGCGTTGCAATCTCTATTGATCTGTTGCTCATGATATATTGTCTCTTTTCCTTTTACAATCAGCTTGTAAGCCAAAATTAATTTACGATTTATCGCCCATTGACGTTGATTTTCTAGCACCCGCTCATATGTCTCCTTCCTCACCCAAATATTCGCCCACGTCACCGATGGCCTCGCCATCCTCACCAAAATATTGTACGTTTTACCTTTTGTATCTCGGTGGCTTGCCTAACGTTGTATTTTCCAACAGCCCCCACATCGCCGGCATATTCACCAGCTTGTACGTACCTTATTGTTTTCAGCTCGAGACCCAGGACTAAGTAATCATTCTAGCGCCTGCATACTCACCCGCTTCTCCTGGATATAGTCCTACGTCTCCAACGTGGTCGCCTTCCAGCCCCGCTCACAACCAGACCCAGAACGGGAGCGCTACGAGAAGCCACACCTACCAATCCAACCCGTCATGGGATTAAGGGGATTGGGAGTTTTTCTTTGTCGTTACCACCATGCATTATTATCTACCCCTTTCAAGATTTTGTAGACTACGAGTACCACTTTGTGCGTTGCCAATTTTTTGCAGCACATGCAAGCAATATTTTGGCTTTGTTTGCGCCTGGTATAACTTTTAGGAATGATAAAGGCGTAGGTGGGTTTCAAGGAAGGTTGAACGCTCAAGCTTTTGTTGCAGAAACTTCCACGCGTCCTTTCAGCATTCAACGTTCAAATGTTCAAGAATCAAACATTACAGTATGCTACATATCGTGGTGTACAAGTCCTAGCAAGTCCATTTCCCCCCCTTTCAAGTCCAAAAGTGTTCCGATAACTAATGACCGACGTCCTTCGTGAAAACCGTGCCCAAAGTCGTAGTGGTCTTCTCCACAATCGTAACCTTATTCCCCAACGTATCAAGCACCGTCACCGCCTGATACTGATGGCCCTTCCTCGGCTCCTTATCCAAAATCTTTGTCCCCATCGTCTTCAATTTCTCATACACCTTTCCCCAACAGTCCGTCTCGATCTGCAAAAATACGCCGTCCCCCGCTTGATTGCCCACTGCGCGCTTGTCTTTCTCGGTCTTGGCCTCGCGGAAGCGGAGCGAGGCGGTGGGCGTGAATTCTACGAGGTTGGGCGGGGTCGCGACGACGAGGCGCTCGCCGTTTATTTCTTCGTCGCATTTGAGGTTAAAGTCGAGTGTGCCGACGTAGAAGCGGACGGCGTCCGGGATGTTGTGGCACATTACGGTGACGAGGGCGAGAGAGTCTGAGCGGATGAGGGGGTCGGAGGAAGCCATTTTTTCTGTTTTGTTTGGGGTTGTGGTTGGCTTTGGTGTTGGTGGGTTGGGATGGGGGTCGGTGAGGTGAGTTACGCTTCTCAGAATTTGGTGGGGCTTTGGTGGGTGGTACACTGGGTGTGCGTTCTTTCCTTCTTTTCTTCTGATGCAATTGTCCTCTTTGAATATTTGAGTATTCCATCGAAGTCAATGACATCAACATTGCAATTTATTCCATGGTTTAAAATAGGCACATCGCCGTTGGAGTAGTGACTTCAGCGCTCCAGTGGTGGTGGTGGTGGTGCCTTTCAATGGAGTAATTTCGCGTTGGATTGACGGGCTCCCTCGTCCCCACTGCGTTCATTTGCGTGCGGCGACGTCGACGCCGCGACAAAGTGGTAAAAATCAAAGAAATGACGTTTTGTAACCTTTTGGGCGCTTCAAGTTGGGGAATGCACCCTGTTTACAGACAGACAACTCAACGCTTTGTGACACTTCAGAACAGAATACAAATTTACATAAAATCTCAGAAAATTCTGATTATCATTTGGCTACAATTTAAAGTGTTCGTAACTAAAGATACATGAGGCCATAAAGTCCAATTCTATCTCCTGTACATTCAAGTCCTTAAGTCAGAAAAAGAGGTCAACGTAAATCACGTAAAATAACAGAAGAGTCCTCTTCGAGATGTACGGATACGACATCATCGACGACACTTTCATCAGGACGGGCACCGACAGAATGTCGTTTCCTAGCCTCTGGTCGTGGACATTTCAGTCACTGCCTCAGGGAATGGCAGTTTGATAACTAGCATTCGAATCAAAAAAGAAATCTACTCACAGGAGCGAGAGCGTCACGTCGCCGTGAACGCGGGCTTTGATCTGGACGTCGACGTCGAGGTTCAGATCTAGGCGAAGCTTGAGGGTGTCTTTGCCACCGCTGCCGCCTTGCTGTCCGGTGACTTGACCGAGGGTGTTCCCGAGAAGCTGGCCTGCTTGGCCTGCTGGATTTCCCAGAGCTTGTGTGGGACCGCCTGCTGGAGCCATTTGGTTTTGCTGAGGCTGCTGTAGCTGTTGTTGCTCGGGCGGGGTACCCTGGAATTGCTGCTGTTGCGGCGGGCGACGACGACGCCCCCCGGGCGCTTGTTGCTGTTGCGGCTGAGGAGCGGGTTCCTGTTGAGGTTGGTCGTTTTCCCACTGTTCCATGGGGTTGGGAGACGCAGAGCGTGAGCGTGATTCGTCTGACATTGTTGTTGTTTTGTTTTTGAGTTCGTAGAGGGATGGGACGCGAATTTTGAAAATTCAGAAATGAAAGCCGGTGCGCTGTTTAAATAACATCAGAATAGTCAGGATATGTCATTTATCCACAGGAATTACGCAGCTGTGGTGGATCTTCTACCATGCGCCGCAGATTTACTGGGGTCCCGTCGTGTGGCGCATGTACCAAAATTAGCGCCCGTGAGCGGCGCGTTTAAGCCGGCTGTGATGTCATAAATTGATCATAACATGGTCAGTGGCATCATCGAGGCTTTTCAGCGGTCGTCGGGTGCTGAGCATTGGGCGGGATTGAGGAGCTTCAACTGTACTGCTGGAACGTTCATATTGGCCTTTACAGAAATTTGAACCGAAAATCAAAGCAAGTTGCAACAAAGATTGACACCATCTATTCGGCAACCCATGGACGTTATAGGAATAATCGGCGTCGCCGCAGGCTCAGTCGCCATCCCACTCGCAGCGGTATCTACATCCACCTCTGTCGTAGGGATATCACAAGGCGTTAGTGCGCAGCAGAAAGGCGCTGGAGCGGGAGCAGGAGCGGGGGACGCAGCTGAAGCAGACAAAGCCGACCCCAGACTGGCAAAATTCAATTTGATAGCACAGTGTTCACCACAACCCTCCGCCGGGTCGTCCGCACTAAAGCTGGTAAACGGGAAGATCGTGGTATTACGCAAAGGCAGGGTAAGCAATCCAAACATACTCATTGTCGAGCTTTCGCCTATTCATTGAATTTTCCAACAGCTTTTCCTAGACGCAGCCGACCCAGACTACCGCATCTTCAGCGACGGACATCCCTTTTCCGGATTCTACCTCGACTACCCAGCGGGGAAGAAACCCATGGGGCTCGTGAGCACCATCTCGCGCGATCCGCCCGAGCTCAACTGGATATACGCCGACGACGACACGCTCGAGCTCAAATACGGGAACAAAACTGCCAGCGTGAACCACATCCACGGGCCATGGGACTGGACCCCTGACCAACGCGGTTTGACGTTGGAAGAGTGGGAGGGGTTCGTGGCGCTGGAGGAGTCTCCCGGGGTGTGGGGGTTGTATTACGATCAGGACGATGACCATCTGAGTACGAGCGGCATTGCGGGGAATAGGAGGGTTGTCGAGTGTAGTCTACAACGTCGGCTCGAGTAACTCGATTTTTATATACCTCAAAGACACTGGAAAGAATCCGAAGAAACCTACATTAATATATAAATCATAACCCATATGACATGACAACACAAGAAAGCTTCAGAACGAATCCTACCCATCCGGAATAACGAGCTCTACCATACTCTCCAACGCCTACCACAAGCATCCATAAACCTACAAATCAATCAAAAGCGCCTCCTTCTTTTCAAACGCAGGCGATGGCGCGTATGCAGCGAATGACGGCTGTGGGATATTCGTCGGCGCACTGGGGAACTGAGGCAGGGCGACAACTGCCGGCGGAGGCGAGGCGACTTGATACGCTGGTTGCTGCTGGTGTTGCTGGGGTGGTGCCTGCTGTTGAGGCGGTGGAGCCTGATACTGCTGTTGAGGTTGAGGCTGAGGCTGCTGAACAGGCGCAACCGGCACCTGAGGCGGCGGCGACGCGAAACTTGAATACGCGAGCGAACTCGTCCGGGCCGGAGGTGACTGGGGGATGGATGGTGCCTGGTACTGCTGTGACGTAGACATTGTAGGCGATTGCGGCTGGACGGACGGAGCGGAAGGGGTGTAGTATGCTGAACTAGGTATTGACGCTGGTGTCTGAACAAACGGCGTTGGTCCCGGGGTCTGCACTGATGCAGCGGGGGTTGCCGTTGCGTATGCCTGGTACGGCGTCTGAGCGTACTGTTGCTGTGGAGGAGGTGGCGGTGACGTTACCAGAGCCGGAGGCGCGTATTGAGGTTGTTGCTGGTAGGGTGATTGCTGGTACTGCTGTGGTTGTGGGATCTCAGAGTTGGGAGCGAGTACTCGTTGAGGTGTCGGGGCGTATGCTTCTCGAGGAGACATGGGCTGCTGGACTTCAGGAGTTGGTGCGTAACTTGTCTGCTGCTGGGCACCCCATTGCGAGTAGCCGTTCGGAGCGTAACCTGGATTCTGCACCGGTTGTTGTGGTTGATACTGTGTCGTCGGTGCTGTCCGCCATCGGGGTTGAGCGATCTGCTGCGTCAATATTTGATCATAGAGTTTAACCGCCTGCGATAGCTTATCGTGCATATCCGTAAGCATCTCTGCAAGTCAGAACGTCAGCGAAACACGGACAGAGTCACCAAAGCAATAGTACTACTCACGTTCTTTCCTCCCAGCATCATCCAAACTAAGAGCCAACTTCGGACGCAACCCGCTCGCCTTATCATATAACTGCGTAACAGCCGGATACCTCGACAAATCCCTCCCACCTTGTGCATCCACCTGTTCCACCGTCTGATTGAACGTCAAAATGGCATCGGCCTCCAGCGGCTGCAGATCGTAATTAGGCAGCTCCGGTAACGGAGGCTGAGCCACGGCCGACGCAGGGGGGTATGACTGTGAATAACCAGGCCCAGCGTAGTTAAACGAAGACTCTTCAGAGCGTGGTGTCTCGACGACAACTGGGGCGCTGGGTTTGGGCGCCGATGCCTCCCGCAGACTTGCTTCGATGGCGGCTTTGAGATCGGGATCGTCGTCGTCGTCTGCCTGCGCGGGTTTCTGGTTCGGGTAGGTGCTGCGGTCGACGATGGGGGGCTCTGAGTAGCTCCATTTGGTGGGAGATGGTTCTGAGGGGACGTATCCCGCGCGTGAACGACCACTTGTGCCGTTGACTTCCTCCAAGGACA
Source organism: Pholiota conissans (assembly GCA_015484465.1). NCBI lineage: Eukaryota > Fungi > Basidiomycota > Agaricomycetes > Agaricales > Strophariaceae > Pholiota > Pholiota conissans. The sequence continues at coordinate 135,733 of MU155166.1, forward strand.
GCTGGATAGCGCGTTGCAGTTCGGCATCTGCGATTTCGCGCGCGCTTTTGTGGCGGTGTCCGTGGAGGCTGCTCGAATGCCGATGTGCTTTGTGGCTAAGGGGGTGTTCTGATCAGCTAGAGTCCTGATGCTGGAGTGGAGTAGGCTTACGCTTTCTCCGCTTTCTTGGTGAGTTTCGAGTGGCACCCATCGCATACCCGGACTTCTTGCGTGATACCGAAGTGAGGCAGCGCCATGGTCTTTGATGAACATGTCTGATCGAAGACTTGGCCGCAATTTCGGCAATGATGTTTGCGGTTTGTGAAGGAAAATGGCGTCCGACAGCGAAGACAGACCTCCGAGTCTATCCACTCTGGTGCCGTTTGTGTATCCACCATGGCTGAATTTGCAACTGCGAGGTCTTTCGGGGGGAACTTGTAACCTGTAATGCCACATATGTTATGTTGTTGTACTACAGTTTCCGAAATGTAAATACACGTACCTTCGCTCTGTAATGTCTTATACACCTGTCCAACGTAGTTCAAGTTCGGCTTTCCCTCTAACGCAACACTCCAGTTCTGCACGAAGCGAAGAATCGCTTGCTTGACGTCGTGATTCAGCGCCGGGACCTTGAGGATGGACACGAGATTATCCACGAACTCGCGAGACGCCACTTCAGTAAGAAAGAGATCTCCGCCGTTCTTGATACAGATATCTGTCAACTAGATCCATTCAGTCAAACGTCAACATGTATTGAACCCTTGACTTGGCTTACACTCAGGGCGAGCAGCTGGACATTCGGATTCTTGTGGTTCAATCGGCGTTTGAGGGCGCGCATGGCGTCCTTCGCTGGCGCCGACTTTGAGCGTATCTGATCGCATATCTCGAGGTTCAGAGCGATATCCTCGCCACCCGCTGGCAGCAGCTCTGACGTTGCCTTGTCTGATCATCGTCACCATAAGTCAATTACCGAGATAAACCCCTGATGCGTTGACGCTTACCTATAGCATCATCGAGCTGGGATGTGCCCCATATCCAGGACCCTAAGCCGGACATTGTCGAGTACGAAAAACGATGATGGTGGAGAGGCAGAGATTCGTAATTGTAGCGTTCTGTTCAGGCAGCTCAGTTCTTGAAACGCCTGTGCATTTGATGACTAATCGGGGCCAACCCGTTGTCCACTCGGTTCGCTGACCAGTTGACTCGAATGCACAGCAGGCTGACAGAGACAGCAATTACTGGATTCTTAGAGGTGAGTACCGCATTGCTAAATATCGTCGTGATCTTATTATTCAGACGCTGGAGAATCAAACCGCGAATAATAATTAATAAACCTCAAATGCAGCAGTGAATCTGACAGTCAATGGAAATGGCAAAACGAGAGGAAGCGGAAGAAGAATAGATATATCCCAAACAACAAGAGATCAAGTAAAACCTTTCACCGAAACGCCTGCACTATTCAGAATTTCCTTCGTGACCTCAAAAAGTTGCTTCTGCCGCGCCTCGTCCAGTGCTCCTGGTGCTTGAACCACAGCCACGTTGGGCGGGAAGATATATGCACCATGTGAGATTTCAGCGTTGTCTCGAGGTGCCCCAGCGGCGAAGACGGTAGTGAATGCACCCTGCTCTTGGGAATACATCATTGTGCCCAGAAGCCATATCCAGAACTTCGGTACTGGCAGAGTTTTGAGAGAGCGGATGGCACCGTCCTAAAAGAGAGTAAATAGATACTGTCAGTACCACCACCACCACCACCACCACCACCACAACAACAACAACAACAAAATAAGATGCTAGAACGCACGCTGAGGATGGCTCCGGGGTGTACCAGCAAGACCAACACCTTAGATTTGTCTGCAGTTAGACGCTTTGCTAGATTGTTAGTCCATAGGTGGACTGCAAGCTTAGAAAATTCTGCACGCGATTTAAGCACGCGTCGGTCAAAAGTAAGAGATGGACTGACTATATCGTTCTAGCGTTGGCAACATTGTCCATCTGAATTTGTGATTCCATGCCTCCTTAGAGCTGTAATCCAGGTAGGAAACGTCTTTATGTCCATCAGAACCGACCTAGAAACCAATTGTCTTCAGTTAAGAATGGAGGCAAAGGATACGCGGTTGTCGGGCTCACGTTCACTATACGAACGTCACTCCCATCAGCCGCAGTCGATTCGAGAAGAGGAAGGAGAGTTTGAGTGAAGACAAAGGGTCCTAAATAGCTGTGAAAGAAAATTCACGTAAACGATGTGCGCAGGCAATATAGCTCTTCGTAATCTGACGCACTTGATAGCCATGTTATCTTGAACACCGTCGACGTTCAGTTGAGGATTTCCAAGGTCAGTGATCCTAGTGTTCTGTAACCTTAAGATACCATTAATTCATAGAAAAATTTATGGCGGCACGAACAAAGCAGCATTATTGACTGCGCGTCGCAGAAATTGTAAGCACACATGGCTCGAAAGCTGAGAAAAAAATAGCGCATACCTAGAATATCCAGCCTCTTTTCCTTTTCAATGAACCGCTCGGCAGAACCTTTGGCGTTGCGAGGGTCTCTGAGGTCCAATTCATGCCACAGCACCTCCCCAAGTCCAGGCTCCCGACCCTCCCTCTCAACGCGTTCAAGTGCCTCCTTCGTCCGGTCTTCGTCGGGAACAGTCATGTATACCTTCATCGTACAGCAATAGAGTCAGCCGGAAGCTGTCGTAGTTGACTAGGTTTCGAATTATATAGCACCTTAGCTCCCATTCGCGAAAAGTGCTGCAAACTTGCAAAACCAATTCCGCTACTGCTCACGCGAGATTAGAATTGTTATTCGCGATGTTCTGTATAATGGCCGAGCGCACCTTGACCCCGTTACCAGTACAACTTTTCCCTTCAAGCTCGGGAGGTCTTTGACAGGGTCAAACACTTTGGATGGAGCTGCGCCACCCATGATTTCTGGCTACGGATATCCTGTTGCAGTGGTGAACGGTCAAAATCGTAACAGTGGCGAATGAAATCGTCAGAACGTGTCATGGAAAGAGACAAGCTGCGCTAGACTTGAATATAATAATTCTGAATATGAACGCATGCATCTGATGGATGTGATTGTTACAAACGAGGAAACGAAGGGAAAGCCGAACGAAGTATGTTTGGCATCTCTTTCGCACGCCTGTACTCCTGCCTCCCGCCGTCATGACGCTCTTCCGCCATCTTAGTACGTTCACGACAGCATTCGGAACAGAATATCTCATGATGCAATGACCTCAACTGAACCGGATACGGTAAAAAATCTCATCGTGTAGTTGGCTTGCTATTCAGGAAAAACGCCTCAGCGGCCTCACCATGCTTATCGATCATTTCTCATTGACTTTGGATGAAAACTCTCACTCTGAGCGTGAATTTCTCAAGTTCCGTGCTGGATACCCTGCTCTGTACACACCGCCGAGTCCTGCGCTCTATGGAGGAGACTGGCTTCTTTTGATCTTGATGGCCAGCAATGTCCTCGAGGGGTCAAATCTAATTGGAGTGGGTCAACATGTTCCTGAATCACCAGGTGGACTCCAGATGTGCATTCCGATATCCCAGGATTGGCCGATTGAAGGTGCGCCAATGATGGTTTCTATCACCCTGTCTGCGAATATTCACCTATGTATAGTTCCACACCGATTCAAAGCAACATAAACCAGCACCCGAAGGCTTTCCCATCATCTGCGAATCCAGAAATACCATCGCAATTCAGGACTGCGGAGTAAAAATGAAATTTTGGTCCTCCCTGCAGTGGGTGGGCATTGTAAGCGGCTCATCATCTAAATTCAAATTCCGTGCTTAAAAGCGAGCATCGAGACAAATGGTTTTACGATGTGCACCCCCGCGTAATTAGAGCACCTAGGTTATTTGCCTTTTCTCCATGTCTTCGCTTATACCGCCCACTGGACCCGCTTTCGTGATCCCGGCATTCGATAATACTCTGGGTGCCCTCTTCATAGGCTACTCTGTCGCCACGATGTGAGAATAACGTTTACATTTTTGATATCCACGGTTAAAAGACATCGCTGACGATGTATTTCATCTAGCCTTTATGGCGTTGGCTGTCTTCAAGTGTTTATTTATGTGACAGCTAGCCGGACGCAGATAGACAAGCTATGGCTGAAGCTTTTAGTTTATGTTCTATTGTGCGACTCTACTTATCCTTTGGTCTATGAACATCCGACTGACGAATGAACTGTATCAGTGTAAGTATGCTATCCTAAGTAATCGTTACTTGGTCTCCATTAATCCCCGATGCTGCTACTATAGGCAATAGAGTCTGCACAGCAGCTAGCGATGTCTGCGGCGATGTATCGTTTTCTCATCACCGATTATCTAAAACCGCAAGATCTTCCAACTGGCGGTGCAGGGAGTGCCGAAGTGTAGGCAAACCAGTCGTTAACCCTGATACATAACTTATTCCGCTGGCCTTAGATTTACATACGTATGTGTATTTGTTCAATCTATGTATATTCCTTAACCAATAATCCGCCCTCTAAGGCCCAATCACTACTGGTGGTATGTGTCAGTTTCTTGCTTCAGCTCGTGACCTTTCACTCATGGATCTGCGGTTAGGCGTGTAGCAATGTTCTTGTCCATTTGTAATTTTTTTTTTTTTTTTTTTTTTTGGATCTTCTTCCTTTTATTCATTACAGTTATACAGATTTTTCTGTTGGAGAATTTGGATATTCAGCGGCGTCGCCTTTGCACGAATATATCGTATTGCATTCTTGACGTTAATGGTGAGTCATATCCTTTCAAATAGTTGCCCCTCAGCTGTGACTAATAAATTTATAGGTGTCTTTGGCACTTTTGAGCTTTTGTATGGTTTCCATCGCTGTACAACATCATCTTTTCTGATACAAGCCTGCCTGGTCAGCAACTAGCACAGGTAAGATACTGCCGCGTTCGTACTTGCAACGCCCGACTTTCTGAACTATTCCAAAGATCTAGCAATTACAGGATTTAGGCATCGCATATTAACGGGAAACACGCCCGATTTTCTGGTGAGCTTATATATGTTATTCTGTTTCAATTACGGAGAATGAAGAATATTGTGATTCAGCTCGCGTTCAAACTCGCCATGACAAGCCAAGTCGCTTTTGACGTTATAATGACCGTAGCCATGAGTAAGGAGCCTTGAAGGCGTTCTTACAGACACGACGAATACTGTTACTCATGACTTATTTTCTAGCGTTGACTCTTCATCGAGCCCAAACCAATATTAAGAGGTGCGTACTGTCCCTTTCGCTGAGTAGCTCGTTACCGAATTGTACCACAGCACGAAACATGTTATTGTATACATAACACTATTCGTGGTCAATTCAAACCTCCTCTCGACGTAAGTATTAATCCCATAGGAACGGCTTTTTACTCCACTCAAGCCGTATCTATGAAGGGTTTTTGCCATCGCATCGCTTGTGACGGTAAGATTTCTCCTGTCATCTCCAGCGTTTTTCATCTCAGTCGCTGATTCCTTTATTAGTTCCTTACCCTTCCTCACGCCACTGTTTACGGAGGGATCGGTTTTGTTGGAACGAAATGTAAGTCAATGAGTTTTTCTTAAATATATGCAGTCTCGCTCACTTATTCTCCAAGCTTACTTCAATTCTTTTCTCGCAATGTATGGAAGTCTCGTGTCTATCACTATACCCGAACTGATTTTTCTTCTTCTAGTCTGAATTCGCGAGAGTTCCTCAGCGAGAAACTCTCCGAAACGACTATTTCGGCTGATCATTGGCAGGTCAACTTCGCCTCGACTCGTAACACCACGGTAAGATTATAACATATTGATTCTACGATTTCCTTTTCGAATCTGACACCGCAGTTTTCTCAGATTGGGCACGAGAGTGAGGCCACCGCAACTGGTTATGATCCAGGCGTTGTGGATATCGAACTTACTAATTCAGAACGAAAGAAGCAGCAACAAAGCATTAGCACTTATCCCAGTTTCTCTGAGGTGTAATTGGGATATTTATTTTGCAATCGTAACTACATATTTCTTCACGATCCTGCTGAGAGAGAGTGAGAGAGGGCCAAGTCTCTTGAGTACTAGTCCGATGGGACTGATTGACACACGAGTCGGGTAGAATTTCGCACGCGCTCAACAATATCTTCGACCTCGATTGCCACCAAGCTTGAATTTTTTTTGTCCTCAAAGTGTCGATTGCACCGTGATCTACTCGGTCAGGCTTCACTTATCTGAACTAAAGGTAATCATTCGCTCAAAAAATCGTTGTGGTTTTAGGTTAACTCCGCTGACAGCCTTAGAAACGAGATGTATGGAAGAATCTCGCTCCAAGATAACATTTCCATCGGTGAAGCGTTTCGACATGTCAAAAAAGCCATCAAGCAACACAAAACCACCATCAAACAGCACAAAGCCACCGTCGAACAGCACAGGGCCACCATCCTAGCATTGAAGTCCCAGATAGCCGACCTGCAGTCCAAGTCGCGTCTTCACAAAGCCTCCATTCTAGCCTTGAAATCCCAGTCCAATGATTATACACCCATCTCGCGACTTCCACCTGAAGTCTTATTCCGGATATTCTTGTTTGCGCAGAGGAACGATGATGGACGAATGCTTCCGTACTCTGCATGGATTCGACTCACTCACGTCATCCGCCGCTGGCGGGATATTGCTGTCAACTCGTCGATTCTATGGACAGAGCTACATTTCGGAAATATACGGTGGTGTGAGGAAGCTTTCAGAAGATCTAAAGACGCTGGCCTAGTGATCAATGTTCGGGGATCGACTCGACAGCATCGAGAAGCAGTTAACTTTGCTCTGCGTCATATCGCACATATTCGAGGCCTCTACATCTACGACACAAACGATGTCAGCCAGTCGGTGTGGAACAGGCTCTGCTATGAATTGGTGGAGACGGCACCGCGGCTAGAATTTCTTAACCTTACCTTCGTCTCAGGTTCGACATACCCGAAAACTTTTGGAGCAATTCACGAACCCTACCCATACCGTGTACGCGAGGATGTCCTCAAAGTCAAGCTACAACGGCTTCGCAGTCTCTGGCTGACTGGCTTTGACAACTGGGATTCACGAGCAATTTTCCATCCAGCTCTTGTACATCTTACGATCGAACAGTACACTGATTTTAGACAAGCTAAGCCGACGGCAGAACAATTCGTCCTTGTCATGAAAGAGATGCCATACCTGGAATATTTACATCTAGCCTACTCACTTCCAATCGCTGCTCACCAATCCGACTCTTTCTTCGCCGTTAACAGCATTTATCTTTCACATCTGCAGGCACTTTATATCATTAGCGATAAATCTCAAGAAGTTGAAACCTTCTTTCAACTGGTGACATTTCCCCCTGATGCCGCAATCAAGGTAGATTGCTTTCTGGATGACTTCTCCACCATAGAGTGTACCAATGCGATCACAGCTATCAGCAGATCCTACTCGAGCAAGTTTCATTGTCCTCGTTTCCGAGTATTGGACCTGGAACAGCCTTCTTATACTCTTGAGCCGGGACTGTGTGATTATTTTCAGTTCAGGCTCTACAGAGATCGGTTTCCAACCTCTCAAGTAATCAACAGCATATTCGCTGATACAGATGTTGACGTGCGCAATTTTAACTTGGACCTATACTTGGAATGGACAGCTCAGAAACCATCAAAGCCAGTGTTGGACATGACACTCATTGTACGGAGTGTTTTCAGTCTGTTTCCCCTTCAGAATATTCGACAAGCATATCTGGGCATTGCTGATCCGTTATACGAAGATGAGGATGTGGTTCTCCTCAACCCGAAGGCTTTATTAGACACCTTCGGAAGGTTGCCCGAATTGCGAACTTTTATCACCGGCACGTATGCTTGCAAAACATTCATCGAGGCCTTGGAACTGGGTTCCAACATTCAACATAATATATCATCCGGCTCCATCGAGCATATCTACTTTCCAAAACTCTTCTCCATCTTCCTTTACAAACCCAGAATCACTAACGGGAATTCTGCTCCCAATCCGATTGCTGTGGAAATTGAATCGTTGCAGAATTGTCTCCTTCAGCGTTACAAAAATAGCGCCGAGATTAAAAATTTCATATTGGTGAACCCTGCTGGCCTAGGCCCATGGATAAGTGCAGAAATGTTGCGGAAGACGGTGTTCGACGCTGTTCAGAATGCTAAAGAATGTAAACCTCAGCCGCAGCAAGATTCAAGTTAGATACATATGAAGCAGACCCGAGAGTTCAAAGACGAGAGCCCACTATACCTATGGCCACGATGTGCGCTGGCGCCTCGAAGGTGGCATGAAAACTTGTAGCACTTGACATGACAGCTATTATGGATTAAATGTAGCAAAGGTCATGAATGAACTATATAACCGATGTAGTTTTAACAGCGAAAGAACTTAAAACACCATGGGCCAGCGTCAACAATTTGCCTGGAATTACGCCATAGTGACAATGAGCCGCTTATAGCGTTCGTTGCTCGAGTCTGATGCCTTGAAGAGAGTGGTCTTCATTCGTGACTTCCAATCCATCACATGTCTTCGGGTAAGCGTGCGGCTTGAATGAAAGAAGAGCCTTAAAACGCGTAATGAAGGCATCTTTAACAATCTCCCCATGTTCTAAACAAATGGCCGGTATCAGTATGCGAGTAAACATACAGCGTCACTCGGAAGCTCGCCCAATTTAAATTTGACTTTTTCAGGTCTCTAAGTTGGACAACCTTGCTTATTGAACCGAATAAAGGGGATCATGAAATTAGCATAACAACCTCGACGAAGCATTTAAACGCACCAACGTAGTAGGAAAACGGTGTTTGACCAGCGCCCATCGGTACCAGTATAGCTCCAAGGGTATTGATAGAAGGACTGTCATCTTTAATATAACTTAAGTCCTGAGGCATTTCGCAAATTAGGCTTCAGCACATGCAACGTCTTCAGGTTCGGAGCGCGGGCTAGGATGGGTAATGCATTCATCGACACAGGCTCTTCTTAATTGTGGATAAGCGTAGTTGGAGAAGATATAGGGGATAAGTCGCGAAAAGTCGAACACAACGAAGCCTTTCCACTCTATATAAATTAGTATTGTGTATAAATTTGACATGAGAGACATGCACCGTGCAAGTTCGGGAATGATGGTTTTCGCAGAGTAGTCTGTAACGTAGATATCAAGAACACTGAAAACAAGTAACTTATATTCAGACCTTTTTGATAATCATGAGAATCACGGTAAACTCTCACTTGACAAATTCTGCCAAAACTGGCTCCCGAACCATAACGACCTCGAGCTGCCTCACCAATTCCTCTGCATAGCTTCTACTGGATGTCGACGCACCCCTGTTGTTATGTCGCACCTTCGGAAGTGGACCTTTTCCGAGATTCAGAATACACTTCGATACGTTGCCACCGGTACCGCAATGATACACGACGCAGAGCGGCACGTCTGTGATAGCGCATCGAGCACAAGGCGTCTGTCGCAATAAGCTTGAATATCTTACCTTGTGTGATTGCTTGGAAGAGGAAAAGGAGGGAAATAAGACAGAATTTCAAGGTGAAGCTCGCCTGCGAGGAATGGGAGCCCCTTGGTGTTACATAGGTGCTTTGAGATTGCTTTCGACGATGGGGGCCTATTCCGAGTCGTCGCTCGGCGTTTGGAGCTTCGAATTACAAGAGATATAAATATCAAGTTAGGATACAGCCCGTCCTGAACCTGTGCAATGGGCGATAGAGTTCGCACTGATAAACTTGAAAGAGGTGAAGCATTGAAATTCGGATTCGAATTTAGAACGCGCACACGTGATATTTCGGCGCCGCCTGAATGATTCTGATTGCAAATTGCTTTGCTTTGCTTGCTGCTTGATTGCCACTGAGTTCTAAACGTTCCTTCAAATTTCCTATTCCTCAAGGTATAGACTACGCCGGAATCTACCCGGTCAGACTCTATCATCTCTTCTGAAGTGAAGGTCATCATAAACCGTGTCAGATTCACGCATTTCTTTGAGTCGAGTTGCAGTCGCCACCAGGAAGTAAACGCGAAATGTATGGAAGAATTTCACTCCAAGATAACATTTCCATTGGAGAAGCAGTTCGACATATCAATGAATCCATCGAGCAGCACCAAACCACCACCAGACAGCACCAAACCACCATCGAACGGAACAGGGCCACCATCCTAGTATTGCAGTCCGAGATAGACGACCTGGAGTCCAAGTCGCGCGTTCACCAAGCCTCCATTTTGACCTTGAAATCTCAGTCCAATGATTATACGCCCATTTCACGCCTTCCACCTGAAGTCTTATGCCGAATATTCTGGTTTGCGCAGAGGGACGATGATGCGGGAATGCTCCCGTACCCTGAATGGACTCCACTCACTCACGTCATCCGCCGCTGGCGCAATATTGCTGTCAACTCATCGACACTATGGACGGTGCCACATTTCGGAAATATACGGTGGTGTGAGGAAGCTTTCAGAAGATCTAAAAACACTGGCCTAGTAATCAATATTTCGGGTTCAGCACGAGAGCATCAACAAGCCGTTAGTTTTGCTCTGCGTCATGCCTCACATATTCGAGGCTTATCCATCTGTGACACAAAAGTTGTTGGTCACTCGGTGTGGAACAGGCTCTGCTATGAATTGGTGAAGACGCCACCGCGGCTAGAATTTCTTCGCCTTACCTTCGTCTCAGGTTCGAGATACCCGCAAACTTTTGGAGCAATTCACGAACCCTACCCATGCTATGTACCCGAAAATTTTCTCAAAGTCAAACTACAACTGCTGCGCAGTCTTTGGCTGACCTGCTATGAAAACTGGGATTCGCTAAGAGTTTTCCATCACGCTCTTGTACATCTCACAATTAATAATTCTCATCCAACCCGAGAACAGTTCGTCCTTGCCATGAAAGAGATGCCATACCTAGAATACCTACATCTAGCCTATGCGCTTCCAATGGCCGCTCACCAACCTGACTCTTTCTTGGCCGTTAACAGCATCTGTCTTTCCCATCTACGAGCTCTTCACGTCATCTCTGAAATAGCTGAAGAAGTTGAAACATTCTTTCAATTGGTGACAATTCCCCCTGACGCCATAGTCAAGGTAGATTGTTTTACGGAAGAAATATCCAGCGTCGAGTGTACCAACGTCATCTTGGCCATAAGCAAATCTTACTCAAATACGTACCGTTGTCCTCGTTTCCGAACATTGAACTTGCAACACTCTTGGTTCAATGATTCCCATTGCGGTGATTTACAGCTCAGGCTTTACAGCAATTCGTTTCCAGACGACAAAATAATCGATTACTGCTGCGCTGACACGAATATCGACGTGCCCAATTTTAATTTGGATCTGTATTTCCAATGGACGTCTCAGAAACCATCAATGGCCTTCCTGGACATGAACCTTGTCATGCAGAGCGTCTTTAGTGCATTTCCCCTCATGCATATTCGACAAATGCATCTGGACTTGCCAGACCTATTTTGCGAAGACGAGGATCTGGTTTTTGCCAACCCCGACATTTTATTGAATACCTTTGGAAAGTTGCCCGAGCTACGCACTTGTGTCATTGGCCCATATGCTTGCCAAATCTTCATCAACGCTTTGGAACTAGGTTTAAACATTCAAGATACCATATCTCCAGTCTCAATCGAACATATCTACTTTCCAAAACTCTCCTCTATCCTCCTTTACAACCCAAGAATTGCAAATGGGAAGTCCGCTCCTAATCCAATCGCTGTAGAAATTGGTTCTCTGCAGAATTGTCTCATTCGACGTTACAAGAATAATGCCGAGATAAAAAACTGCAGATTTATAGGCTTTTGTGGACTAGGCCCATGGATAAGCGCAGAAACACTGGAAGAGATGGTGTTCGATGGTGTTCGAAACGCTATAGGATGTATCCAATCCCTGCCGGATTCAAGTGACTTGGTACATAGCTAGGAACCAACTTGAAGAGCAGGGAAACAAGGGAAATGAAGTCTTTCTATATTAAATATATTATCATTATCATGCAATTTTTCAATGTAGAACAATTGAACAGAAGCGTTAGATATATTCTTATTTGTTGAGCTTCGCTGAAGGATTCGGCGTCAGCAACATCGTTACTACAAATCAACTAAAAATCGCAACTCAAGTCATCGTGAGTTCATTTGGGTCAATGAAGGTAGAATTGCCTGTGTGAAGGTTTATACTCGTAAGTACTCTAGAGAAATCATACTCAAGTCGACTTCCCGCCAATCTGTTGGTTTTGTGCTTTATATTGCCCTGCCGAAGAGCCGCCTCAGCCATCACAGTGACAGACTATCCCGCTCATCCTCATACCACCACTACCGATCAAAACACCTGCTCCATAAAACCTTCGTTCTGCACTTTCGTGTTCTGACTCTTCTTCTAAAGTATGGATGACCTAACTGCCGATGCGCCAGCTGAGATGCTGGTCACCCGAAGGTCAAAGAGAAGCACAGCTGGAAATCGGTACGTATCATGACCTATCCTTTGAGTATTCCAACTGAAATGCCTCCAGGATGGAGGCTGCTCTGGCTGAGATGGCCTTAGAAGATTTGAATAAGGATATGGATGACGATAACGACTTTGTTGATGACAAGGGTACGCGGGTTGTTCCACTTATTCGCTGCTGAATTTCGTTTCTTATTCTCACAGAACATGTATCTATTTAGTGGAAGAAGACATTTTCGGTTCTGACTTCGAAAGTACAGACGAAGAGGCGGAACAGGCGGTAGAGGGAGCGGGTGAAAAGGAAATCGACAATGAGGAAAGACGGGTGAAAAAGGTGAGGCGCCCTTGCCATACATTTAGGGCGAGACTAAGCCCAATGCCCAGATTGCCCGGACGCGACTGGAAAGAATTACTGCTGCTGCACATTCGAAGCATAAGGCTTCCTTCAATCCTTCAATCCAGCTCCCAGCTGTTCCCAAATCGAAAACGAAACACAAAGTTGCTTCGGAAGCCTCAATAGCATTACGATCCAGCGAACATGCGGAGAGCACTCACACAACGGTCGATAGGCAGCGAACCAGTAAACGCAAGCATACTGTTCTGAATACCTCGGCGACAGTTACGCGGCTGAAACAATCCCAAGCGAAAAGAGTGAGTGCGCTTTTTCCGCCTGGTAAATGCTGTCGGCTTATATTTCCTAGGCTTCTCAACCCAAGAAAGCAAAGATCGAAACCAAGAGATATAGTCAAGCGGAATTGATAGCATTAGCTTTGGATACAGAAGAAGGGAATATCGTTGAACATCGAGATTACCTCAAAATCGAGGACGAAAAACGAAAACGTGCTCGTGTCATACGTACTGCCGTTACGGGCCCGCTGCTAAGATGGACTAGCAAAAAAGAAGAGGTCAAGGTCGCCATTACGCCACCGCCACTGCCCCAGCCAGCCACCACGGTCCCACCAGTGTCTGCGTCTCTTTACCGAAGTGTTTATGGACCACCTGGGAGCCTGTTCACTCCCACAACGTACAGCTATGCGGGTGGTACTTCCATGGTTTCGACAATTGCTTCGACCTCTGCGCCTGCGCCACAATCAACTACCACGCCAACCACGGTCCCTCAAACACCCACCACTCCATACCTACCGTATGTACCATACATGGACCCTGCTTATGCGGCCTTTCCCATGTGGCCACCTCCGACACCGCATACACCGTATTATCAACCTGCAGCTGCAGCTACGTCCGCTGCTACAACGAATCGACAACCTCAGACGCCGTCGACAACTCTGCCAACATCTACACCTACCAACCAACCTGCAAAATCCCCGACGGTCGCAGCAACAACTCCTCCTGAACCCGAATATCGAATGGAAACTGTGACCAAAAATTACGTGGTTCATGAATTGACACAGCAACGAGGTGCGCCGAAGGCTACCTGGGCAGAAACTATGCAAGCTATGTTTGGTGATCATGTCAAGTGGGACGAAATAAAGGTGTTTGCCGGGAAAGGGCGTCCATTATGTGAGTAATCTATCTACGTCGCGAAAACGGTGCTAATGGTTAAATTGATTAGCTCGACCACGGCAGACTTGCGTGATCACTGGGCGACAAGCACACTATCTGGACCCGCGGACAGGTATCCCATATGCCGACAGCCATGCATATAAAGTGCTTACTGGACTGCTTCGCCATGAATATGTGTGGAACCCGTCGATAGGGTGCTATGTCGACCATGGAGGGCCCCCTCCTGCTGTTTTAGAAAGAGAGGCGCTGGAAGCTGGCTCGACAACTGAGGAGCCTATGGCCGTTGATCCCTGATACTCCTTGGATGCCTTTTCCTTCCATTCATTGTTGATGATAGCCAACGTTAGTGCCTGCAAATTTTTAGGAGAAAAGTCACGTCTTCGGAGACCAACCTTTTAGGCGGAGAGAGGCAGAGGCCTTCTTACCTCTATATACACGTCGATCGTCCGACAACCTGTATTCTATATTCGAGATATACCCTTACCAATTCTTTATTGTTGAAGCTTACACACCGAACTGTCAGGACTCCTCTATATTTTTAGGCGGCCCTTCTTCGAGCTTTACCGGACCGCTCTGATCATGTTTGTTGGTGACCATGCGTATGACTTGTCATATGATGGAAATTCTTTCCTTAGGCGCCAGCTATAAAGCAGCTCGTAAGTAGTTGACATATATGCTTCATTTTTAAAAGACGATCTGTCGCAATGCGTTTGTCGACGTGGTCGGCAATTTTATGTATACTGACCTTTTCCCCTGGTGAGTCCATTGCATGGTCTGTCGTGTTTTCTTCAGATAAAATTCTGATGCGCTGTCATAGCACTTGTTTATGCTTTGACGAACCCTATTCTTCCCGGATGGAATCCCGACCCAACAATTCTTCGCGTTGGCAAGGACTATTTCATTGCGACTTCGACGTTTGAATATTTCCCTGGGCATCCCATATACCACAGCACTGACTTGATCGATTGGACTTTGATCGGGCATGCTTTGAATCGTCCCTCTCAGCTCAGTCTCCTTGGTACACCCTCGGACGCAGGGTCTTGGGCGCCTGGTCTCAGATATCATGACGGGGCCTTTTATTTGACTTCAACAACGCGTTATGTTTATACTAGTAGGTTGAGCTGGCCATCAATTATCTTGAATGCAGTTGATATCACTCTCCCAAAAGATGAACTAAGATTGTTTCCAAGATCCTTCTATGTCAAGACGAATAATATATTTTCTAATGACTGGAGCGATCCTATTTATTTTGGTCAGTTGGACGAAATTTACTTCTCGATACATTTTCGTTCATCTCTTGCAATTAGATGCTCTCGGATACGACACTGACCTTTTCTGGGATACAAATGGAGATGTAGGCTTTTGGCATTTCTTATCGTTTCATTTCTTAGTAATTGGACTTTTCGAAGGTGTATTGCACATGGTCAGGGATCAACAATGCCGTTGACAAGATTTACAGTTGGTATTCTGTTATCTTTCTCGAGATTTTGTTAACCACCTGCTTGTTAAGGTATATGGCAGAATAAAATCGACCTTGCTATGGGCAATTCGTTGACACCCGCAGTCGATATCTTCGAAGGAACACTACCTCCTAATTCGTCAGCTCGCCCTGAAGGTCCTCATATTTATCTGATCAATTCGACATACTATCTCCTCATCGCCGAAGGTACACAACTCCAATTTGTTTACTGCCACGATGTTTTTAATACGATTACCTTGAAGGTGGTACCGATATTCATCATCGATCAACGATTCAACGTGGCCCTTCACCATCCGGGCCATGGGAGAACAACCCAAGCAACCCCATCTTATTTAATGGGGCCGATTTGTCCTTACCTGTGCAGGATACTGGACATGCAGATATTGTTCAAGCTCCGGACGGAAGCTGGTGGGGCGTTGCATTGGGTGTTCGCCCACAGAATGGAAACTTCAGTCATATCCAACTAGGTGAGCAACAATAAATTATGGGCTGTTTAGGGCGCTAAATAGCCTGTCATAAAGGTAGGGAGACTTTTCTCTTTCCCGTTACTTGGGAGTCCGGATGGCCGGTCTTCAACCATGGAAAACCACTTTCGACTATCGTTGAGGATGTTCCTCATTCCATGTCCGCACAGAAACCTAGCAAACAGTTCTACTTCAACACATTTGACTCGCTCCAGCTCGACTCCTCATTTTACTTTGTGCGGACTCCCTACAAAGCCTTTTCTTCTCTTACAGCTCGACCTGGGTACCTTCGGCTTTTCGGAAATTCTTACGCCCCTGGAGATAGAGACAGTTCAGCTCTTTTGCTGCGAAAACAAACGAGCTATGAGGAATCCTTTGAAACGGAACTCGAGTTTAATCCGAGGGATAACTTGACCGAGGCCGGAGTGACAATTTACTATGGCGACTTTCTGCACAACGAAATCGGAATAACAGGAGACCGAGACGGCGGCAAAGGTCGATCCATTGTCGTGCGGACAATTATCCAAGCCGCACAAATTGGTCCATGGGCTTTGACGACAACGAACGCCACTATAATAACTGTAGGTGTTGTCATAGTCTACAAGCCATACTAATCATTGTATACATACGCCAGGTTAATTACATCCCTCTGAAGACCGCCACTGAGCCCGTTAAATTCACAATTGTCGGCAATTCAACGTCATATTCATTGGGTTTTGCCGAAATGGGCGAAAACTGGAAATTTCCTGCTGTTATAGATGCTAGTACTTTGTCGCTTGCACCAGCTGGGTACGTTAAATTTGTTCAATCTATCCTTCTCTGCGATGTCTGATTACCTAAACGAAGAGGATTCTTCTTCAAAGGAGCATCGTTCGGGATATATAACACAGGAAACGGAAAGCCAACACTCTCCCCAGCGGACTTCGCTTACTGGAAACAAAACCCAACGTCGAGTTAGATCGATCGCCTAATCTTTACAATGTAAATCGCCTGGATACGCCGACATCCATGCCTCCTCGTCATATTTGTTTCCGAAAAATTGCGTGCCATAAATCTTCTTGAGGGATAAGTTTCCATCTGGGCGGAGGCCTCTAAATTACTATAAGCTGACCATCTACATCATGACTTACCAGGTGTGTAAACGATCGACTGAAAGCCTTGAAAAGTCCAGCAACGGTTTGCGAGACCTTCTGTCAACATTGGGTTCCACTTTTCGAGTATGGTATCTGCCTTTTCCTTCCATGAATTTGTCCACTCGTCTTGCTTTGCGAGAGCTGTCTCGTCTATGAGGCGGGATACATGGTAAAGGATATGGTGGATATGCGACGTCTGCAATCAGAATCAGCTCAAATTTCTAACGATTGAACAGGAGGTGTACCAACATGCAACTCGTCCGCCTTATCAATTTGGAAAGCATCAATTTCGTTGAACAATTCCAGGACCTGTCGAGAAATGCCCTCGGCACCTGGGTAGTTGGACTTGAGTTTCGCTTTGAGACCCGCCACCGCGATGCAAACTGACACCCGACTGAGTTGTTTTCGAAAGCGGGATCGTAGGACTGCTAGGTCATAGAATTTTCCTTGCGGTGCTTGAAAGCCTTCCTTTGACGTTGGACCACGATGCATGATTTCAAGTTGCTCGCGAGTTGAGAGACACTGGTATAAGTCGTAAAATACCAGGCGGAAAGTCATAGGTGTTCTGGAATAGTTGTAGTCGCCATTATCGTAACGAGAGGTGACAAGAGCGGCCAATAATTTTACAAGTTCTTCGCCGTCGGTCGTGCCTTGAGGGATATGCAAAACAAGTGTTTGGAGAGACGGAACAATATTGGGATTCTCCGGATTTAAGACGAGGTTCGAAAGGTCGGTATGATGCGGTAGCGTGGTGATCAAATGAGTAAGGTGTGGCATGTATCCTAGAATGGCAGTAAGAGTTCCTGGAAGTAGTGATTCCGAGGGACAAGAAAGTTCTAACTTTCTTAAAGATGTATGCGACCGTAGGATTAAGTGTTTGATGGTCCGCTCTACCTGAACATCGTAAAAGTTGATGAGCCGGAGTTCTTCCAGGGCTGGTAAAGTGAGGCCATCGAAAAATCGTTCTGGTGGCCTCTCGACGTCAGAAAGGGATGGCCGAAATTCCATAGAGAAACGCGACAGCTTTTCCAATCGAGTTGAAGGCAAAACAGTCCATAGACGTGGAAAGAATAGGCTTCGACAGTTGAAGTGGATGTCCTCAAGCGAGGGGGATGAGGCCAAAACTGTATCTCTCGCATTCGAATTGATACAGTCATCGCTGTAAGTCAGAATCTGTGACCAAGGGACAATCAGACGTTTAGGTGGCGGCAAGCCTTCGACATCAAGTGATTGAAGTTGAGGAGCAACTTCGAAGATGTCTATAGACTCATCCGGAAAAGGACCGTGAAGTCTTAGCATCAACGAGTTCAGACCACATAAATGTCCTTTGATGTCTTTGAACGCTCGGAGTGTCTGGCCTGACATGTTCATGAAGAGGAATCGTAACCTTTCGGAATGCTTTGTCAAGATGCCAATCGTAGGATGCTGATTATAATTCAGTTTAGAGCGGGCACAAGAGATGTATAGATCAAGTGGCGAACTACGCGAGCGATGGAAGAGCATATCGAGATACTGAAGGAAGGCGTGGGTTTTGTGTTGCTCGTCCAAGTCTATGTGAATGTAATTCCATAGTAATGGAAGATCCAAAGCAAGGGCCCTCCAATCGCTGCAGGTCTGAGAAATCGCCCACGGAGGCGTAGGAAATACACCACGCTTTGAGTATGCGGCTTGTTTGAAGATTTCAGATAGGATATCGTCAGGAAGACGACGGAGAGGCGAAATAAGGCATCGATGTAACCGGAGGAATTCCTGGTATTTGGACCGGCGCTTGCTGAGAGCCTTGGCGCTCTGACTCGACGAGGTCCCACTTGTCAATTCTTCTTCAATAGTGGCCAGTATCGTTTCCGTTTCCGCAATAGCGTTGCGAATGAATGATGTTTCCTCTTCAGAGGGAGGCAGATTGGAAAAGAAGAGGTCAGGAACTGGCGATAGCTTCAACAACTCGTTGTCTTGAAACGACAGAGGAATGACTGTTCCAATTTTCCGAGCAGCATTTTGTTTGATTTTCCGAAGGCTGCGTTTCATCTCCTGGTCATTGAAAAGCGTAAAAAAGACGATGAATGTGCATATACTTTTGGAAGACGAAGAACGTACCTCGGAGTGTAAAAGTTAAGGAAAAAATTGTTTTGGAGATCAACAGCAGGAACTCTGGGCTGAAGAGACCCGAGTGAGCCTATTGAAGGGCCCATGGTCGGTGGCGATGATGGGTGTCAGACGTCAAACAGTGACGCCTGAATCTGGCCCGCTTCTTTGAGCGCCTCTTGAACTTGGAATATATCCTGGTCGCAAACTTATGGATTCGCTTCCTACCCAAATACTACCACCACATGAATACAATATTCATCCATTCGTTTATTGTTTTGAAATTGCGGCTCTATTTACTGGGACATATGACCATGCCACTGAGGGTTTCAAGAGTCTAATTCCTGCCAGTGTCGGAGCGAGTTCTGTTGAGTTCTTTTTTTTTATGCACTGGGTTCTCATCTTATCCTTTACTTCTTTGTCTAGTTGTGTCTGCGTTCCAAGTCAACTGATCACAGCAAATGCGAAAGGTTCCACATCTCGGGGCAAATTCGTCTTGAATCAACCACTCCTCAAATCCGACCATCATCAACACATGTCTCACATCCATAATTTCTCAGTCAATTCGACATGCACCATCCTATCTTGTTCATACAAAGAATTTTCGGACATCTTTGACAAAACCGTATACACCACCGACGAGCTCGTTCGGAAGGTCCTAGAGGACATCATTTCGCCGCATCGCGACTACTTACGCGCAGCAACCGCAAACTACCGCCTTGATGAACTTCTATCTAGCATGTTGGAATTCGCGCCAGATCCACTCGGACGACGATACGTGGCTGTTGCTCTTCTAATTGCAGGGAAAAACGGGGTGGATGCTGTGGTTGAAATCGGAAATGCCTGGATGAAATATCTCTTCCTTCCAAGTCAGTTTTTCGGGTTTCTCTCTCTGCTTATGTTAATCATGATAACTTTTACCGCTTTAGTGTTAGTAATGTACAAGACTGACAAGGTGCCTAGCAGTAATGAAACCCCAACCCTTGACGACATACCTGCAAACATTGATAACGCCAGCCAGCCAAGTCAACGCACACTTACGGCGGAGGTGAGTGAAGAGTTACCCTCGTCACTTCAATTCTGAACATTACAAGGTTTCGACTCGCGAAGAGCACCGCTGCGCTATTACTCGATCCATCGACCGAAACTATGTCCACGAGCTCGACAAGAAGGGTCTTGCGGAGGAACTTCCCAATGTTCCGCGAACTTTTATGGAAGTCGCTCATATCATTCCTTGTGCCCTCAGCCCTTCCGATGAATTTTTTAGCAATGGTCCAAATTCTGTTCGTAATTCTGATTTTTCTTTTCTCTTTGGCTAATTTTCTCTTTTGGGAAACAGAAAGCTGCAGATAACGCAAGAGATATGTTCCTTTCATGGACCCACATTGACGTACAAAAGCTCGCAGGATCAAATATCAACCTGCCTACAAATGCTATTTATATGACAATTAATGAACATGTTTTTTTTAGGCAATTCGTATTTTATCTTGATGAGGAAGCAGTTAGTTACCTATCTCATACGTCATTACTTCAGCTGATATTCAGCAGTATCCAGACAATCCCAACAAATACAAAGCACGGGTGGCTAACGAAAGACTCGACACATTCAGTAATGGGTCAAAATCGTCTACCGTCGAATTTCGTTCTTTGGAAGAGTGTGGAATTGATCCACCTGATCCTGAATTTATCAAGATTCATGCTGCCTTCGCAAAGGTTGTGCACCTTTCAGGCGCAGCAGAATATCTAGAGAGGCTTGAAGAGGAGGCTGAAGCGAATGAAGATCTGTTTTTGGAAGATAAAATAGACTTTTCAGCTTGTCTTGCATCCAAGTTATCCGCTATCGCTTTTTAATCACTATTTCATCTTTTTTCATGATAGTTATGGAACCTCTGGACTAGAGACTCGATTGAGACGGGGGGACCCATATTCACCGATGGGTGTTAAACGTTAAACGTTGGTCAAACGACGAACAGCGTGCGTCACGGAATTTCGCAGAGTTTTGTAAGCGCCTCTTCAATTTAGCACGACAAGGACGCAAACTTTCACTCGCTTTTGATTTGTTCCTACCATTGTTGCCCAAATACATTCAGTCATTGATTCGTTAACCTTCCTGTTATTTTGGAATTGTTCGATATTAAATGTCCTCTAGACCTCCAACACGCTCATGGACTGCTCAATCGCGCTCATTCTCAGCAAGTGATCGGCCATGGGCAGGACAATCTCGACCAACAACCGCACGTCCACAGACAGCAGGTTCCGTTCGCTACGAAGCATCGTATGTCGTAGCTGTTCTTGAAGGCAGAGGTGTGTCGAGGGAAGTAGGAATCGCAGCGCTGGACAAAGACACTGGCAAGGTGATGTTGGTTCAGGTGATTGATCCCTCAACGAAACGCGTGGATATATGCGCGTTTTTTTACGTGTTATACGGCACTAGGTGGCTGATTGCCAGACCTACGTGAAAACTCTTCATCAAATGCACCTTCACCGCCCGTGTCTTGTGCTCATTCCTGATACATTTCTCTCGACTTCCGATGCGGCGTTGGCGCCTGCTGGCAAACGAGCGGTTTCAACCTCACTTCTAGTAGAATACATACGCGAAGAATTTCCCGGCGTACAGATGGAGCCTGTTGGCCGTCGATATTGGAATGATTCCGGAGGTGAGTTCCTTTCACCTTACGCAATTGCAGAATTGGAACATTCTTTATAGGTCTCGAGTTTATCCTCCAATTGTGCGTCGAAGACGATGAAAGAGCAGGAGTTGTCCTCGCTGTATCAAACAAGTGAGATAGTTCAATTTTATATCACTCAATGTCACTTTACTTTGATAGGTACTATGCCCTTTCCTCGGCATGCGCCTTGTTTAAGTATGCGGAGGGCCGAATGAACACGCGTTTTGCAGCTGGTTCCCTACGAATCAGATATGTCCCTGTTGAAGGAACGATGATGATAGATCCGGATTCAGCTCGCAATCTTGAACTCGTCGGGAATATGACTTCTAAAAAGTCTTCTCATTCGCTTTTTGGGTGAGTCGAACGTCGCTAGCTCGGGATCCGACTAACAATGAATCATCGTTTTTAGTATTCTCAATCACACGTATACGCCGATGGCATCCAGATTACTAAGGGTCAACATACTATCCCCCATCACTGGTAGTCAGCTTCCCTCGTTCAAATAATCCGGCTGGCTGATACTTTCATAGTTCAAAGTTCGATAGATGCAAGGCTTGATGTGGTCGAAGGTGTGTTCGAGATTTTCTGCATTTGTATAATGATTACCCAACATCAGATTGATAGAATTTATCAATGCCGAAGATCGTTTTACCTGCGTCAGAGACGCTTTGAAGACCTTGAATAAAATGGATTTCGATAAATTGATTGCTGCAGTACGACACGTTGGATCGATTGACGAGAGATGCTGATTTTGTTGTCAGCTTGCTTCATCTGAAGCACGGGTTACAACAAGTTCGAAGCCAGCATCGTATCGAATTTTACAGATCCTGAACTTGCGTAACGTCGTGAAAAACCTTCCATTGCTCCGGCAAGCTCTGCATGGCTGCCGATCTCAGCTTCTTAGGATCGTTTGTGATGTAAGATGTCAATGGGTGTGCAAAAAAACAAACTGACCATTTTAAAAGATGCTTTCTGATGAAAGGATAGAAAAAATTGAGAAATTAGTGTCGGCGCATTTAAATGAAGAGGGCGCCATAACTAAAGTTCATATCCATCATTATTTTAATCTGCTAGCTCATCATTATCATATTTCTATAGGGTGGTCTCGCGGCCGTAAATGCCCGGGTATATGCAGTCAAAGCGAACTGCAACCGACTGCTCGACGTCGCCCGCGAAACGTACAAAGAAAATGTCGGCGATATCTACCAGCTCAATCGCACCTTGTCCGAAGAACATGGACTGCCTTTGACGCTTGTATACCAAGAGACCGGATTCGTTTTCGCGCTGAAGAAATCGAGTTTGGAGGGAGAACTGCCAAGGGGTTTCGTGAACGTGACGATGAAGAAGGGGAGATGGGTGTTCTCGAGCATGGAGTTGGTGAGTCTTGGGCCTTTTATCAGTGTTCAAACAGATGGCTAATGCAAATTTATCTGTGTATAGAAGAAGATGAATTCTAGGATGAAGGATGCGCTTGATGAAACTTTGATACTGAGTGACAAGTACTTGATTCCTGTACGAGCGTTAGGAATACACAACTCAAAAACTTTCTAGGATCGTACTCGATCTGATTGCTCGAATCATTGGAGACGTCGGGGCGTTGTACAAAGCGTCGGAAGCGGTACGTTGGCTTTGAAGGTAGCACCTTGTTTCGTAATTAAATCTAATACCCTTCCAGGTTGCTCTCGTCGACATGCTCTGGTCATTTGCTCATGCGTCTATCAGTAAGATATCCACGGTAATTGAATCGAACAAATACTGAATCAGATTTTGTTCCAGTGCGCAATTACGGTATGCATCCTTCTGTTCAAATGAACTGGAGTCGAAGCAGCATATACCGAATTTGGCTCTTCTTCAGTTAGGCCTGAATTCACAGGAACATTAGCCATCAAGTCTGGGAGACACCCGATACTAGAGACAATACAATCCAAGGGAACTTTGGTACCGAACGACGTATACTGTGATGACTCTTCGTCGTTCCAGTTGATCCAAGGACCTAAGTACGTGTCTGTCTTTTTTTCTCTTGCTGATGGCGTGGCGACTTATTCCTCTTTAGCATGTCCGGTAAGCACTTCGAATAGGATTCGGTCATGTAGTGAGTGTAACGTAGGAACCACCCATTTTTAGGAAAGAGCACCTACCTTCGTCAAATCGGCCTGCTCACTTTGATGGCGATGTGTGGATGCTTTGTCCCTGCCGAATATGCGAGCTTTAGGTGGGCAATCACCTTTCGCCTGTGGCAAGCTTTCTGATGTGTAGGTATTCTTGCAGGATTCATGACGCTCTGTTGACGCGGTTGTCGAATGACGATGATATGGAGAAGAGCCTCAGCACGTTTGCGAGCGAGATGGCGTCGTCTGCTATGATTTTGGGTGAGTGGTTGTGATTTTTACGTCTCCTTTTTTCACCTTGATTCGTGTGTGTGCATTTGTTATAGGTCTGGCGACGCAGAAGACGTTGGTTTTGGTCGATGAGCTGGGAAGAGGAACGTCACCGAGGGAGGGGGTTGGTATTTCACATGCGATTGCTGAAGGATTGATTGCTTTGAAGGTAAGTCGAAGAATTCTATTTAAATGAACTTTTTGTTGACCGTTGCGATGTTGTCAGCCTTTCGTATTTTTCGCAACGTACGAGCCCTCGCTTTTGTTTGCATTTTGGAGCATTTCTTACTACTTTTTTTGTACAGGCATTTTTCGGAGCTCACGAAGACACTTTCGCGACAACCTACGGTCATAAAGTATGTTTATCTCTCATACATGCATTTTTTCTGAATGCTAATCTGGTTTTCGCCAAAGTTTACACTTGTCGGTTCAGGTGCCAATGATTCATCCGTGGTCGGTGTGATGCTGTTTTGATTGATGCGTTTACTGCAGCGCAGTCGAGCCTCTGTGGTCAATTTTGGGATGACTTTTCAGTACAAGTATGTCATATTGTCCGCTGCACAGTGCTTGTGTTTATCTATCTGATTCACCTAGGATTCTGGATGGCGCTTCCGAAGACTTCAGTCACTATGGTAGGCTATCATTTGTCGACAGTTGAATCTTGCATGAGAATTGTGTAGGTATTGAACTCGCCCGACTGGCTGACCTTCCTCAAGATGTCCTCACCGAAGGAAAGAGGGTAGCGGAGAGACTTCAGGTATTGCAGGCGAGACACGAAGAGTCCAGCGAGAGCGCGAAGGCGGCGGTGAAACGCAAGGCTTTATTGAGGGTAACTGATTTCCATTCCATTCTTTTTTCCTTACGAATACGTTTTATCTTTATCGCTTTTGGACAATCGATAGCTCCGAACGCAGCTGGTGCAAGCGTACGAACACTCCGCGCTGCCGGATCGGGATTTGTTGGAGTACATTGGGAGGTTTCAGACAGATATTGCCAAGGCGTTTATGCGTGGCTAGGTGGACGGTTTCGTAGGGCGATATGGGCCCGGAGCATGGAGGTTAGTTTGCAAATTGATGCGCTATACACGGAAGACAGCCTGAATGCTGGTCGGTGATAATGATACAACTTTTTTGTGGACTTGGTATTTGTCATTAGGATATGATATCTGTGTGCCGCAGTTGCATGAGCGAATTTTGTTTGATGTCTATGGGGACCGTGGTAGTTGTGAACAACAGGGGTGCGGAGGGAATTGCATAGCACCGCCACGTGCCCCTGCAAAGGATTCTAGCGACAACGCCTCTCTTTCCTCTCCTTAGCCCGCTTGATACCACTTTTCATCCCATATCCACTCCTCGACTCCCGCTATGCCTCCCCCGCACTACGACTTTCTCATCAAGGCAAGCGAACAGCTTAATATCGCTTCCAGCTTGCACTAACCACTTATGCTCATCAGCTTCTGCTCATTGGAGACTCCGGTTTGTCGTGAATGTTCTGTGCGATACCAGGGCGGGATGGCTGACGTTCGTGTTTGGTGCTGGGTGGTTTGCTTTCGCGGGGGTGTAGGTGTGGGCAAGTCGTGCTTGCTGCTGCGTTTCTGTGACGACGCCTGGACGCCGTCGTTCATCACGACGATTGGTATTGACTTCAAGATCCGCACTATTGAGCTAGATGGGAAGCGAATCAAGCTGCAGATTGTGCGTGCTCTGAAAATGTTGTGTTGTTGCCTAAGCTGACGATGCTTGACTTGTGGTGCTTCTGGGGGATAGTGGGATACAGCAGGCCAGGAGCGGTTCAGGACTATCACGACTGCCTACTACCGAGGGGCTATGGGTATCCTGCTGGTGTACGATGTTACAGACGAACGCTCTTTCAACAGTGAGTGTCCAAAGTTCGTTTCAAATCCTCTTAGAACCGCTGCTGACAGTGCTGTCTTCCCCCAACCAACCCCTCGTTCAGACATCCGGACATGGCACTCCAACATCGAGCAACACGCCTCGGAAGGCGTGAACAAGATTCTTATCGGCAACAAGTCTGACTGGACAGACAAACGCGCTGTGACGGAGGAGCAGGGCCGTGAGCTTGCTAACGAGCTTGGCATTAAGTTCATGGAGACCTCTGCGAAGGTGAACGAGGGCGTTGAGGAGGCGTTCTTTACTCTCGCTCGGTGAGTTCTCACTCCTGCATTTGATATACCATCACAGAGATTGCAGCCTTGCGATCCTTGTGCTTTCATTCTATCTTGTTCGCGGTGCCCACCTTACAGCCCTCTTTTGCTTGTGCTTCGATGCACATGATGTGGAGTCTGGACTGACGCCGCTACGTTATTTGTTTCTCTGCGCACAGGGACATCAAGACCCGCCTGATCGACTCGCAAGCAGATAACGCAGCACCCGGTGGAGCCGCCACCGATTCGGTCAAGGTCAACCAGCCCGCAGCACAGTCAACGCCGGGCTGCTGCACATAAGCGCCCTGATGTCCCACGTCCACTATAATTGCACGGGTTGGCTGGCGCTGGCGGGCAGTAATTGGTGTTGGTGATGTTGTTCTCTTCCCACTCCCTTCATCCTCATTTCGGATCCTTTCTTGTCGTATACTGCTATTACTACTACTACTGTGTGTGTACCCTTCGGCTGCATGCTATTATCCCATTTCTATCGGCGACACTGACGCACATGCACGATTCCCCTTCTTCATACCTACCTACCTACGATCCTGCCCCCCTTGCCGTTGGCCGTTGTCGCGGTCATTACACCGTCGCGCGTTCGTGCCTATTGCATCCATGCATTACCCTCAATTGCCTCGTCTGAGCCGTTTCGTGTACAATGAAGCATTCACTCTCATATTTTCATGTTTACTTCTGTCCATGTTCTTTGTATGTGTGGTCATCTGGATCTCCCACCCGTGTATCCGTACCATAGTATTAGTTGCGCAGTTGATTCGGAAAAACGTCTATCTATCGTTGATTGACCTGCGCGAGTGACCTAGTCTTGGCTCGTGATACATATGCATTGAGATTACAAGATAGCGCAAAGACAGAACGAGAACGAGAACCAAGAAAAACATTACTCGAACAAACAGGGTTGCACCCTCGAATTCACACCCTCATTATACAGGTCAATCGCTCCTCAAAATTAAACAACCACTTGATCACACCACTCCTCAAAGGGGCGTGCCCACCTTCCCTCCCTCGCCATTCCAATTCCCGCCCCACCACCGCCGTATCCGCTCCCCGCCATGCTCCAAATACTCCGCCCGACTCACCGCATGCACCCCGCTGCGGAACTCCTGCGTGAGGCTGAACGCCGCCATCCCGCGCCACGCATCGAGCGCGGGGTCTGCCGCGCGTTTGATCTGGATCGGCGCCCCGGGTGGGAGGAGCGATTGGAGGATGGCGCGTAGCCGCGGTTCGAGGCCTGGGAGGACGGAGGGTGAGCCTGTTAGGAAGATGTTCTGTTGGTTTTTTATGGTGTGAGTGTGAGGGTTATTAGTGAGTGAGGTGGATTTGGGGATGCGGGAAGGGACGGACCTGAATGACCTCCGCGCGTTGGGATGGGTAGTCAAGGACGACGTTGCTTGAGCGCGAGGGGATGAAGGATGGGATGAGGTTCTGGATGACTTCGCCGAGGCCTGCGGAATCGACGCCTGCCATCCCGGGTGAGAAATACGCCTCGCTGACGCGGTAGCGCTCTGTGTTGAGGTGGATGCGCGTATTGCCTGTGTCGATGTCAGTCGGCAGTCATGTCAGAGTAACATGGGTGGCTACGCGCCTTCAATGTCGCCCTCTTCATAGACAGGCCTGAACGCCGACATGAGCGCCGAGCGCTGGGTCGTTATTGCTGCGTGCGTGTGCTTCGCGGTGAATGTAGGGTCGTGCGTGAGCAGTTTCTGCTCGATAGCCTGCAGCTGTGTGAGGTCGTCTTCTTCGTCGGAGGAAGGTGCTGCTGTGTTCTAAATATATTGGGTTTGATATGTATGTAGTCCATGAATGAAAGAGCTACTGGGACGCACGATTTTGCGGTAGATAGCCCAGTCGGCGTCATCTGCACCGAACAAATCCTCTAGAAGCTTATTTTAGATACGCTGCAAGCCAAATACGTAGATTGAAAAACTTACCTCCACCTCCTTTGCGTTTCTTCGCCTTAGGCACGCGGTCGTCCGCCGCGAGCGACGCGATGTTCTTCATCCTCGCCTGCGCAGCGGCGCTCTTCCGGTCCGTCAACGCCGCCCTCCTCCGCGCGCGGTCCTTGATCTTCACCATCAACGCCTCCTGTTCCTGCCGAAGTTTGCGCGACCACCCGCCCAGATCCATATCGCGCTCTTCCTCCTCGCGGCGCTCCGCCATCTCCCGCTCCTCGCGCTCGCGTTCCTTCTCCTTGCGTGCCCGCGCACGCGCGTCGAACCCGGCTTTGAGGAGGCGTTGTTTTTTCTTCTCTTTGAGCTGTTCTTCGTCGAGCTATTGGCGTGTGAGAGTGAGTGTAAGGTGGTGGTGAGTAGATAGAGCAAACGTACATCAGCATCTGGGACGTCGAGGAGAGGAAATGAGGGTTCTTCCTGTTATAAATGGAAAGCTCAGAAACGGGGTAACGACTGAGTGTGTGACATACTGTGGGGTCTTCGGTTTCGCCTGCTTCTTTCTTCCGAGCTTTTTTGAGGTCATTGTCCAGCTTTTTGATCGTCTCGTCGAGCATTGCCTCGTTGTCGAGTCCTTCTGCTTGAAGTTTGCTCTGCGGAAAGGTTATTCATTTGAATTCCTGTGTGATAAAGAGATATGCGACATACCGTCCACTCGCGTTTGCTGTCAGTCCCTTTGCTCTCTTTCAGAGAAGTGAGATATTGCAGGTCGTTCTCCTTCTGGACCAGCTGGATCATGATCAGTCCAGTTAGCAGCAATATCCACACTGCTCTCAAAAGTTCCGGCTTACTTTCTCTATCCGCGTCTTTGCCGCGAGCTCTTGCAATTTCCGACCTTGTTCCTTCCTCTTCTCCGCGATCTTTGCTAGCTCCTCTTCCGTCTTCTCTTCAGCCACAGGTACCACGAAAGGGAACTGAACCACCACCTCGGAAGCGCGCATCTTGAGTGGGTCGGCGAGCGTGCGCATGAGGCCATTGAAGTCAAGCGCGACCTCGCAGAAGTTGTGGAACATCCACTGAGAGAAGATAAGTCACAGACCAGGGGAGAAATGGGAATGGACACATCACATACATTGGTCTGTACGGTTGTTACGCGTGTTGGGAAATTGGGATATTTGAGCTGGATGAGTTTGAGGAGGTATTCGGAGGATTGGGACGCGCCCCATGGTATTCTGAGGTATCCATTAGTAAATGTTACATCGTATGAGGAGATTGTGGACTGACCGTTTCGCGAGACTCAGCACGCCCTTCCCTCGGAAGATAGGTATAACGGAGGTGGATGCGGTGTTGAATGAGACAACGAGTCCGTTCGCGCTGAAGGGTTGGGAGAATTCTGGGAGGTGGTTCTGGTAGAATGACATGATGCCGTCAACGCAGTAGGTCAAGGAAGGCACGGAATAGAGCTCGAACATTAGTTCGGAGGTTACTATGAGGATTTATGAGCAAGATATGCAGGTAGGACAATCACACTCCTTACATGCTCGCGAATGCAGCGGCGTGCACAGACGCTCCGTCATAATCACAGGGTGGTCCACCGTCGGCGTGTCAATCCCCAGGTTGACAAAAGCGTAGTCTAGTGCGTTTTCCTAGAACCTCGTCAGCACTTTCACAGCCTCTCCTGACGCGGCGGCGCACTCACCAAAGCATCAAAGTTGAGCAACACGTCGCCCTCCCAAGGTGTCCGCGCCTGCCCCCGCGCGCCGCTCTCCGAGTCGATCGCCTCCCCGAACAGCAGCAGCGGCTTGTTCGTCCGCCGTTCCTTGTACTTGGCGACGGCGTTGGGTCCGCACGCAGGTGTGCTGGACGTGCCGAAGCCCCAGCGCAGGTTCGTTGACCCGTTGTCGATGACGATGGGTGTGTGGGCTGAGCGGTGTTTTGAGTATGGTTCGGGCGCGGGTGGGAGTGAGGGGAGGTAGGTGGTTGGCAGGGAGTGGATGTTCAGAGGCTTGGTGTTGTTGGTGGGGGCGTCCACGTCCATGGCCATGGTGTCTGTCATTATGGTCGTTCTGTGAGCGAGAAGGGTGGTGTTAGTTCGTCCGTTACGAGAATGTTGGCTGGTTAAACGTGCATGCTTAGAGGAAGGCGGCGTACGAAGATCTGAGCGTTGGCGTCGTTGCAGGTGTTGGTTCCTGTGGATACAATGTTATACAGGAGTAGAATGCCTTGAGAGCATCACAACTTTACAAGGAAAGCGTGTGTTTGAAAGGAAGTCAAGAGTCCAGCTGTCCGCCAAATTCACTCCCGCGGGCGGCGTTGACGAGAAAGTATTTGGCGCCTACTTTCTCCAACACAAAAAAATTGTTCATTCTGCAACCTGGAGAGTCTGTCATCGAGACATTTGAATTGCATGCCGATACGCCAATTTATATACTGAAGAAAAACAAATATAGAGTAGTGGAAGACCTGCAGGAAAGGTTTGTTTGGCCTTGTGGCTGTTGCCAATTATGCTGTTCAACGCCGCTCAGGAAGCGTTTTGAACTTCAACTACTCGGACATAACGCTCATTCTTACACCCTTTGCCACCTTTTCGCCTCGGACGCGCCATTTCTCTGGATAGTCTTTTTTTCGTGTCAAGGACCCATAAATCGCACCATCTGGGCAAGGAATTCGAAACAACATGGCAGCAGACCTCTCAGCATTGTTGACCTCTTCAAAAAACCTGACCTCCCATTTGTCGAGGCCTGACCTACCATCTGTAAACCTTTCCTTGGACCAGATCGAGGCGCTATCGCGTCGTTTGGTTTCGCGTCAACCAGGGACTTCGACAGACACAGATCGCGCGTGAGTTTGCTTGCATTGGCTTAAAGTTCTATGCCACTGACGAGGTTCTTTTGTTGTTAGAAATTACCTCCTCGCACAAGCACACGTGGATGCCTCTGCACTCTCACAATCGATCGCCCACCTCAACACGTCAACGACCTTTTCGCCATTGCAGCCACTGCAGGACACAGACGTTGCAGGATACCTCCGGATTGCACATGAGCAGAACCTGATATCGACGATCGAAGAGGGACGAAAGGAAACGCAGGAGGAGTTTTATCGAGTCCTTGAGGAAAGGAGTCAGCGGGATTGGGAGGCTAAGAAGAAACGCGTCTTCGAGGAGCTTGGAGGGCGTGTTTCGAGCACCGATCGCAGCGCGGTGGAGTTGAGGAGCAGTGTTCTTGGCAAGAGCACCCTGGGTGTGAGTTTCTTTCTTTTATCCTCGGGTAAATAATCATATTTTTTCAATTTTTTAGGCCCCCGTCCAAACGCTTACACTGCAAATGCAGAGCAAGATGATGGCCTATGATCGTGTTATCACCGAAATGAACAATGCCCGTCTACGGGGGACGTCTTTCCCCATCGTACATGCTCTTGCCGAAGCGTCTCTGGCTCTGGCTACGGACGTAAGTCTTTCATGACCCTCTCTCTTCGAAAACTCAATTTAATCCTCCACAGTCTCGTGGCATCCAAATGACCCAAAACTTCCACGTCCTTTCCAAAATAACCGGCGAACCCCCAGCACTCCCACCTGTCGAACACGCGGGCGCACATATCCTCAATGCACCACTCTTTGAGCGCAAGTTCGCTCGAGTATATTTGGGCGACCCCAATTCACGCGAAGCTGTTGGACTGAGAAAGCAAATTGCAAATGGCGCTCGAGAGGCGCTGGAGGAGCAATATTGGGATATCTTGGAGCGTACGGTGCAGTCAAGACCTATGGAGGCAAGGCTTGGAGGTGATCCAAGTATTGCGAATCGTGTGAGGGCTTTCTTGTTGGTCAGGTATTATAGGGATGGAGAATGGGAAGATCGGATTGAGGTTCGTGGTTTGATTTTCTGCCTATTGTTACTTTCTAATTTCTACTATATAGCTTATTGCTGGTCAGCCACTCTGGGCCAAACTTTTCTACCTCGTTCGAACTGGACATTTGCAAGAAGCCATTGCTGAGGCGACCAAGTTCCAACAAGCTATCGATAGCCGCGAATCCTCTTTCGTCACGCAATTCAAGACCTGGCTTGAATCCCCTGACCGAAAGTACGTCCAACCTAATTCTTATCGCTCTTAAAAATTATGACCTCTGCTTTCAGACTCCCCAAAGCACACCGCGACCACCTTCAAGCAGTATACAACGCACACATGCTGCACTCCTCCACAGCCGACCCGTTCAAACTCGCACTCTACAAGCTCATGGGCCGCCTCGATCCCCACCGGCGCAGCGTGCCGCAGGTGACGACGACAACGGAGGACTGGCTCTGGTTCCAGCTCGCAATGGTCGACGAGGAGCAAGATGGCGGGCTCAGGACCCTCGCGGAGGTGCTTCTTGGGTACGGGGAGAGGCACTTCGACGGCCCACCAGGGCAACCTGGGTCAAGGAGGGGTGTGTGGGCGGGCGTGTTGTTGATGTGTGGACAGTTTGAGAGGGCGGTGGCGGCGCTTTGGGATTATCAGGAAACGGAGGTCGAGGCGGTTCATTTGGCTATTGCGTTGGCGTATCATGGATTGTTGAGGATACCTTCGCGTGCGGAGACTTCTGACATGACGCCTCGTGAGTGTTTTTTTGCTGGGCTATCAATTTCGGGTGTTGACTGTTTGAATCGATTTCTAGTATCCCTTTCGCCCAGTGCACCCCCCGCACTCAGTATCTCGACTCTCATATGGCGCTATATTCGTCAGTTCATCAAGATGGATGCCAAGGAGGCGATGCAATACGTGTACTGCGTGTGTCTGTCTGCCGACCAAGGCGATGGCATTGGTAAAGAGCAGGTCGAGATCGCATGGGAGCTTACCAGACGTATCATCGTTGGTGCCAATAGTGGTCCTGCTTGGGAGGAGCTGGTAGGAGGTATCAGACCTGAGGGTGGAAGATTCGTGCGTATATATTTCTTCCCATTAGCAAACATTGTTCTGATCACTAACGATTCAATTTACAGCCGGGTATCATCGAGCAAGGCGCCAGCCTCCTGCACCTTACCACCGCACAGGAATTCCACACCCAAATTCTTATCCGTGCCGCACACCACGCAGAGGAGAACGACCGCATCGCGGAGGCCATCAAATTGTATAACCTCGCAGAGGACTACACTACCGTCATCTCATGCCTTGCGCAGGCGCTGGGCAACACCATCGCGCAACCAACCCCCGACGAGAAGGCGCGGGCGGTCGAGCGCACGGCGGCTGAGATATATAGTCATTATGATCGTTTGAACCGCGCGGTGGGCAGGGAGCGCGAGGCCGTTCATCGTCTGTTAAAGATCCGCGAGGCGATGGAGGCGAAGAACTCTGGACGGCCGGAGACGGCGCTGGAGGTGAGCAATAAACTTTCTCGTTGTCCCTGCATATCTAAGTTTTAGGGTGCTGAACAAATACCTTTTTTTAGATATTGGAGGCTACTGATCTCATTCCTCTGAGTGGAGATATCGCGAAGATTACCCGTCGTGCGGAGGAGTTCCGCGATCTCCACCCAGCGCTGCAGAAGAACTTGCAGATATATCTGACGCTGACGATGGATGCGCTCCAGGGTGTGCATCAACGTTATAAGAGCTCTGCGGCTGCGGAAGCAACGAAGCAAATGGTATGGTTTTTTCTCTTTATTTTGTTCGTACGAGTTTCATGCTGATGAATGGTTCATTTCAGAATTTGGAAGGCGTCAGGAAGAAATCGCGTTCACTCATGGTGTTTGCGGGTATTCTGAAGTACCGAATGTCTCCCAACGTGTATTCCTATCTGGCCAGGCTGGACGTGGAAATCGCGCTGTAGTCGGAAGAAATGCGCAAGCCACAGAAGGACGTGTTCATGGCTCCGATTTGTAAAGTAAGTATAATATTGACGCCCAGTTGAATGAATGGTCCTATTTATGGTACTATTTCGCAGGTAGTTGCGTTTTGTATTGTAGGCCTGTCGATCGAAAACCTTCATTTTCTGCCTTGTGTTATGGACTAGTGCCCGTGATCATCGATAAGCGCATGCAAGTTTGCGTCAGAAGGCATAAATTGGGACCTTCTGTCATGACCATGAGTGCGACAACGAAATTAAGTCAAACGTCAAGACATCACAGAAGGTGGACACGAAGGGCAGGGCGAGGCAAGTCCATGAGGATACATTTATACGTTAGTGCCTGTGAAACACGCCATTACCCTCTCTTTCTTCATCCTGCAGCAGATACGGTTGAACCTCTTCAATGGCGAAGCTACTTGGTTGGCTTTCTCGGGCACACTATCTCTTCTTTCTGAGGAGCATATTCATATCAGCCGCAATTGTTTGGTTGATATTCTTCTTCATATTCCGAGCCGTGGCTCAATCACTAGTGTGGAGCCTACTGTTCTCCTCCATCTTTCTGCATCAGGTTGTGTGGTAAGCTTCTGTTCGCTTTCTTGGTTGTTAAGCTCCTCGACATTGACCGACTTGATGTTTAATTAGCGCCTTCGCGGTCCCTTTTTTCTACACAGTGATTGATCTAATCTGGCTTGCGTGCAACATTGCGGGTATGATTATATAATTTATCATGGTATGCATCCTTACAATGCCTCAGGACTCGTATTCTATGTGTGGTACAAGAAAATCTCATCGGAAGTAAACCCATGGGCCGGACAGTTTGTGTTATTGCATGCGATTTTCTGTTATTGCCTCCTTGGGGAATTATCGCTCCTTGCGTTATTGCGGCTCGCATTTGTTTGTGACGCTGGTTTCCGAACCTTGATACAACCCTTCGATCTCTTGACACATTTCCAAGCTGGGTCGAAACAAAAACTTGGGGGCGTCAATGTATTGTTTGGGAATTCGATCTGGAGATCGCATTTTACGTGGGTGTCTTCCTTTCTGGGAGATTGACCAACCTGACTGTCCCATGCAGTGGAGAAACCAGAAAACTGATCTTTGCAAGGGGGATCTTGGGAGTTTTTTTTTTGTTCGGCATCGCATCGTTCACTGTCATCAAAGTTCTGACTGAGCCTATCCGGGAGCTTCGCCTGATTTCAACGCAAACCATCCGCACGCCAGACTCCGAACTCCCGATCGAGGTTCAGCGTATACCTTGGGGTGTAGTTATCGTAAGTACAATGCGATTTGGCGTGTTGAATTCGTCTGATAGATTTTTTTTTCACTTTGGAGACCAAGTATTATGATACCCATCCGGATTTTAAAACTCTCGGTCTCGCGGTTAATGTACACGCTCTCAGGAACTCCGGTAAGTGATCAGTCATTTCTTGAGAATAAGTGCTCTGATCAATGTAGATACATTGATCCCTGATTGCACTCATCTTGCAAGTGAATACCAAGAAAGTGATGATTACATGGCTATTCACTATCAATGTCCAGTCCTCGACACGGGTAGGGAGTTATTCAATAAACCATCTGCGACATTATGCTGAACATAAAATCAACAGAAGATTCCGTGCCAGATCTTCTCGTCACTGTTAATTTCAGTGCTCTTGGAATTCCTATCGACACAATCACAGACGTTCCAAAAAACTCTGTCCAAGTCATGGTTGCCAACACGAACAAAACAGACAACGTAGTACTGATGACGATCCCTACCACATTAATGCCAGGAGTCAACTTGATAGGATTGATTTACTCAGAAATCTATCAAGTTTTCACGGACCCCGGCCTGTCATTATCTGGCTTGTTCGACGTGAGTGCCATATATATATATAGATTTCTTTTTTTATACCTTCGTTTTCAAGAGCACACAATCCATTATCATTGGACAGATGGTTAACGTGTTTCAAGATCCTCAAGCAGGGATCTCTCCCCTCATCGTTCGTTCGCCAGAAATCGCAACAATCCGTCTGATCCCGCAATTCGATCATTCTCTGTGGAAAGTCACACAGGATTCTAGGACGAAGTCAGTTCTGAATGGACTATCACAAGCTGGTGGTCTGTGGACATTCCTCAGCGGCATCTTTGCTGTCTTCTTCGGGAGCTCCCTCATGCACATTCTCTTCAGTATGTGTTTAAATAACCCAATTTAAATAGAGACTGAAGGTTTTTCGAAGACACAAAGCCCGTATCCATCTTCGGCATCGCACATAGTTGGGAGCGGAAAACGATTCAAAGGGCCTACCGAGAAGATTATCCTGCGATCAAGGAGGAAATACATGTATCTCAAGATCGACGAGGACTACTATGCCTCCTACAAGACCATATCCTTGATTTGAACTTGATTGAAGAGAGCGGGTCCGAATTTAGGCAGGGATTTTCGGCAGTTCCGGAGGAGGATCGTGAAAGGGGCCTCGAAGAGCCCAAAACACCAGCGGACTAAGTAGCGAATCCCATGGTAGAGACTCTATAAATATTGTTCATTTGTTTTCTCTCGGGGACCATTGTGCTGTTGAGAACAATGATTTTCCGTAAGTCTACGACACACTCGAGCCATCCATTTGAAGTTTTCTAATATCTCCATATGTAAGTTCAATACGAAACCTTACCCCGTTCGCCGTTCGACTTCCAGGTGCCATGCTACTGGCGGTAAGCTCTTCTAAGCACAAATCCAACTAGCCCGACTATCCCATCTCTTCAGGCAGTCTGAAGCGTGTTCCCCCTTCTTCCGCATCCGCAATGCCAACATTTGAGGACGGAGATCTGGAACAAATCGTTGTAGCATTCTGGACGGCGTCGAACACGATCTGTTCCAACGCATTTGCATCAACCCATGGGCCTAGTCCGTAATAATCTCTGAATTTACAACTCCGAATCCCGGTGCCATCTTGCCACCATCGAATGATACAGTCTTGTAGCGACTCGAGTTGTACAGCAATTGGATTGGGGACGGACTTTGCATTGGTGATCCTTGAAGCATAAATGAGAATTGAGGAGTTTCCGAAAATAGAGTTGCTCCCCTGGTACGGTCAATATCCTATCTTGAATATTCGAGCCAATTTTTAGAGCGTCGACGAAGGCTTTGCTGGCGTACGTTCCGGCCACAAAAGAACGCAACTCGGGCCATCGTCCGAAATTATATAGTAGCGTTGCGGGGTTTATGAGAACCTGATCCTGATCCTCTATCTCTACCGGCTCCATCAAGTCCAGATACGTGTGCCGAATACTGAAAGAGGTAATGAATCGTCGAAAATGAAGTTTGCATTGGCCTTGAAAGCATTGCCAATATTGTCGTTGTTTGGAAAGGAATGTGTCCAAAGCCTAAGTCGTACACCGAAGTAAGGAGAATTATTTGAAGATAGATGCTGACATAGAGTCAATGTCTGGGAAAAAGGGTTCCAAGAGCATCAGCAAGCCTACAATCTACTTTTGCGCTTATTTCCGCTTTTGAGCCTTTTAGCATGGGAATAAAAAGTAAAAAGTGCAGAAAGCGGACCAGAATATGTACTTGATGGCGCTAATTGTCGCCAATCTGGGCACGTTCCACACTAGCTTTTTGCCGAGTGGAACCGACCTTTTTTTACTTGCTGCTTTCGCCCTTTTTGGCGTATTTTACGGTTGCACAACCGTGAAAAAGCAAATTGTAGACTTGCTGATGAGCTTGCACGAGTAAGATCTGCCAACAGTCTTTATTACGTTGACAAAATCTGCGTTGAAAAATTGGCCAGAAGTACAGTCGACCTTGACTGTAGCATCAGGGGGGAACGTCACCCACTGAAAGAATGCCTCGATCTCCCGAATTGTGTAGGCTTGAATGTGAAGGAATCGTAAACGAGCAAAGTGTATGTCGTGATGGTCTGTGGGCAAGTCATGTCTTTCATTTGAATTGGGAAGCGGCAATGCATCTAGCAACTTCAAGTATTCTAGATTTGGTACCTCTCTCAAGCAAAGAATAAATTTTTTTGCAGTCGGTTTATCCTCTATCGTCAGATTGAAGAGCGTGAGATGTACAAGGGCATGACTGAAAAACTCCAGCGAATCCCAGTCGATGTGGTACCAGACCAGGTACACACTTCGTAACCGCTGTAGTATATGTTGAAAATCTCTTTTCGATAAAGAGTGAGGGCGCGACCGTGGGTGACTTCCAAAGGTCGTCTTATACAGCCAGGATTTGCCGTGTGCTCTTAGTTCAACAAATTCTAGTCGCGGAGCACTATGTGTAAGCTTATAGCGGAGTCTGTTCCACAAATATCGATGAAAGGTAGTGGTATCAAGGATATATAGACCCCTGATGCGTGAGCTATGCCTGAGAGCAAAATTATATGCCAGTAGGTGTTCTCGAGCTGAGCCCGATATATTGATTACGAGACCAACATCTTGAGACCTTCTGAACGCTTCGCCAAGCCACCTCTCATTTCCGAAATGTCGCTCCGCCCACAGAAGTGGTGCGTTGAGGGAAACGTCTCGCCAGTAGCGGCTGACATGAGTGAGTCGAGTCCATTTGGAGTATGGCAGCATAGTGCCATCCATACGCCTCTGAGCGAACATAAATACGGTGCAGAGAATTTCAGGTGGGAGTCGTGAGATGGGTGCAAAGTCATTTAGCTAGAATTTCAAGGCCACGATGGAGGCATCATGAACGCGCGACTGTTGTTCGAGGTTGATTATCTGGGATATTAATGCGAAGGTGGTGGTTTGGTGCTGTTTAATGGCAGACTGGTGGGTCTCAATAGCGTCGTTGACACGTCGAATTGCTTCGTCAGTTGGGATATCATCCTCCAGTGAGAGTCTTCCATGCATTTCGTCCATTTCCGAGTCGTTCACTGGTCCAGTTCTGCAACCTGAGAACAGATCTGTAAGGACATGGAATTTGTATGAAGCGAAGTAATCACTTTGAAGTTGATAAAAAGATGGTCTGAGGCCACAGATGTGGACGTAATCGACACTTTGAGATAGATGTTCGAGTCAAGGGACAAAGTTTGCGTTGCCAACCTTACACCGTGTGCGATTTTTATCACAGTCACGTGCCGATGATCGCGCGACGCGGACGCAAAAGAAATTCTCAAAGCAATGTAGGTTTTCCCGCACGCAATCGCGGTTCCAGATAATTGTATTATTAGGGTATCTTCAACGAGAGCATCTGATTGCAGGTGCTTGGTTACTAAAAATGGTCGGATGTGCATGATAGGATCGTGCAAGTCGATTCAAGGGGGAAATTTCGGTGGCAGGTAACGACGTCGACGAGTCTGAAACATATGTCTAATCAAAATAGAAGCTGCGGAGGTGACTTTCCTGATTTATGATGTCGCCCAATGGAAATTTCTTGGACCTTACTTTACAATCGAGCTTCGAGCTGACTTATGAACTACTTGTTTACACTCCGTTCAGTGATCCGTACTCCATCCCACAGCATCTGTTCCAGCATCTCCGAATCTACCTATGGGCTCAGTCCGTAACAGTTTTTGGATTTTCACTTTTGGATCCTAACACCGCTCTTGGTGCGTCGAATTAGATAATTCTGCAATGCTTCAATATCCACGGCCATTAGGTTTGGGGCGGATTTTTGGTTTATGATTCATGTATCGCGAAAGGAAATTGAAGAGAGATTCGGAAAATAGTGCTGCTCCAATGGATTGGAAGACGTGGAATCCTGACTACCCAGGCGAGATGTTATTCCATCGAAAAAGGCCCTGCTACATGTATTCCCGCTCCAAAGGAGCACAACTAAGGCAACCTCCCAAATGTTTTCAGTAACGTTTCATGGTTAAGGGGAGTCCTATCATCGCCCTCAGCGTACAACGGATCCTGAAAATCCAGATATGCGTATCGAATACTCTGGAGAGGTAAGAATTTCAGGCGGAAGTAGCGATATGGGTCTCATTTCATTGGACTACGATTTCAAGGCCAAGATGCAGGCATGACGAAGACGCGAGTTGTGGGCAAGGGCATCTATCTGGGACTGTAGTGTGAATATGACGGTTTGGTGCTGCTCGATAGCTTCATTGATACGTCGAAACGCATCCAGGTCTGTAATGTTATCTTCGAACGAGAGTCATCCACGTAGTTTTTCTAATGACCCCAGAGTGTTCTGTTTTGTTGTCGAATGAGAGAAAGTGTAAATCACGTTGATACCTCGATCGTGTAATCATGAGAACTGAGTGATGCTTACCATCCTCTGCCTTGAGCTTTCCTGAACTGCAACCAGTCATGATTGGGACGTAGAAAGTAGAAATTTGAGAATTTTCAGTGAAGGTAAATCCTGAGTCGTACTGCGAGATCATGCTGTTGGTTCAAGACTGTTTATGTAAGTCGCCGAGTCGTGAATTTAAATTTGTAACTCAGCCACGAACTCAGCTTCCATTTCTTACTTGCGGCCGGGCCGCAATACTCTTCCACCTTCCATCTCCCATTTAAATTTGCCGCATATATCTAACGCACGCTTATGAAAAGGCATCTAGAAATATGAAGCGAGCCGTATCTTCTTTGGAAAGAACCCATGGATCCGGCCATTCCGAATCCGCAAGCTGCTTTTCGGCATCATGAAACAGAGCAGGGAAACGGTCTCCCAGGAGTGGCTTCTCATGGCGTCAAGACAGCCATTATTATAACCAAATGTCTCAGGTATTCACCCAGAAACACAATGTCATCCTCTCCCAGCATCAACCTTACCAACTTCGCTCCCCGCGACTTGCGAGGATACGGACGGAATCCTCCCGATCCCAATTGGCCTAACGGCGCCAAGATTGCTGTCAATTTCGTTATCAACTACGAAGAAGGCGGTGAAAATACTCTGGACAATGGAGACGCACAGGCAGAGGCAATGCTCCAGGAAGTCGGACCAGTATGTTCAATTGCGTCTATATTGCTAACCTCCAGAAGCATTAATTTACTTGACGGTATAGAAAGTAGGCTTACAGGGCGAACGTGACATACCGATGGAGACACAGTTCGAGTACGGCTCCCGCCGTGGTATGTGGCGGCTGTTGAACCTATTCGAAAAGCACAATATTGCAATTACTGTCTACGCCGTTGGCAAAGCCTACGAACAACAACCGTGCGTCATAATTTAAAAACACAAGTTGTGCACCGAGACGAATGTTTTGCTTGATTTAGTGACATTGCGAAAGCTGTGGAAGAAGGCGGCCACGAAACCGCGTCGCATTGCTATCGATGGATTGACTACGCTTTAATGGACGCCGAGAGTGAGGAAAAACTCATTCGACAAGCGGTTGAATCGTTCAAGAAGACCAGCCCAACTGGGAGAGTGCCCGTGGGATGGTATTACGGCCGCCCGTCGCCTCGTAGTCGCGCTCTTATATCCAAAGTCTACCGCGAGCTCGGCTTAGAGCTCCTCTACCAAGCAGATACTTGTACGTTATCTCATTCGCTTTGCGAATTTGTGTGCTTCCTAACTTACACTACTTGCAGACGCCGACGACCTCCCGTACTGGATCCCCGATCCGATTGTTGGCGCTGACGAAGGCCTCCTCCTGATGCCATACACATACGACGTCAATGACTTCAAATTCTTCGTTGCCCCCGGTTTCGGCTCGTCCATGGCGTATTTCGAGCACGCTAAGAACGCCTTCGATACCCTGTACGAAGAAGGTCAGGACGGGCAGCCGTCCTACCTGACCGTTGCGTTGCATGCGCGAGTCATAGGGCGTCCAGGACGATTCCCTGCTATCAAACAGGTGCGTTAGTTTTCTTCGGGACGAGGTGTACATGTCCTTTACTGATGAGAATACAGTTCGTGGAATATATCTCGAAGAAACCGGATGTATGGGTTGCGACGCGAGAGCAGATTGCGAGGCATTGGAAGGCACAGTATCCCTACCAAGCCCCGAGCGCTAAGAATTAGTTCTCAATTCGTGGCTTACTTATTTAAAGTGATGAAATGTACTTCTATGTTGTAA
The DNA here is from genome assembly GCA_015484465.1 of Pholiota conissans. Classification (NCBI taxonomy): domain Eukaryota; kingdom Fungi; phylum Basidiomycota; class Agaricomycetes; order Agaricales; family Strophariaceae; genus Pholiota; species Pholiota conissans. The sequence continues at coordinate 177,712 of MU155166.1, forward strand.
GTCGATGCATCGTGTATGGTTATGTACTCTGCCTTGTACTGAATGCCACACAAGGACGTCTCTAGGTATCCAACCAGAGAAGATCTGCTCGTCATGTATTTGAATTTGAAAATTGCATTCATTGAGATCCCACAGAATGACAGAATGTCTAATAACGCCACTAATGCACACGCACATGATGTATGCCTTCTTTGACTCCCACCTTGCGCTTCTCTGTTCACGATTCGTAGAAAAAAGCGGGCAGGGAAATCATCGTGGGATTCATGTGATGAATCACCCAAAATTGCTATCTTTCAATGTCGTAGCCGAGAAGTGAGTCGCTTTTTTTCTCACTTGAACGTATCTCTTATCCGTTTATATGGACGTTCTCGTAGGATTTCGAGCCCGAGAGTCTCACGCACGTAAATACAGCTTCACTGTTATCTGCGCATCAGCGGCAATGATACGTCATTTGCATTTGGACGGACACTTTTATCACAGCAAGTTGCGTACGGTATTTTAGGATCAACACACTGCGAACTTTCTGTGCAATCGCGGTTAAGGGCGGGAAGCTACGGTAAGGGCGGGAAGCTACGGTACGTCCTACCGAAAACTGAGGATCATTTTGCTAAAATTGTATAATTAAGGCCTTCCACGATCGATAACTATTCCCATCCCTTGCCTAATTCCACGACTATAATGGCTATGAAGTTCATTCAGCGTTGGAAGCAGAAGATTATCATTCAGTCCGCAGCCAACAGTGCCAACGAAGACCTTCTGCCTACCCCTCCTGAACAACGCACCTGGACATGGTGGACCTACAGCTCTCTCTGGGCTGGGCAATCATTTGATGCCACTTGGGTGCGTTTTAGTCTCCTTGTCGTGTGAGCATCGTATCGAGGTATTGAAAACCACAACTTCAGTGGAATGTTGGATGTACGTCCGAGGCGTTCTTTCAACGACGATTTTGTTGATTTTAATCCTCACTCCAGCGTCATTGATTGGAGTAGGCCTAACTGTACCGCAAACAGTCGCTCCCGTCGTCATTGCATGCCTGCTTCTTGGAGTAGCAGCCGTGTGCGTCCCTCAATAACAAATTTCAAACAGACAGTATCTCATGGTGTTTTTGTAGGCTAAATGCGTCCTTTGGGGCTCATTATCATGTCGGATTTCCTGCGATGATTCGGTGAGTTTCTTTGTTCACTCAATATCATGACGATAACTTCATGGTCTGAACAGACCCACCTTTGGTGTTGTTGGGTCGAAATGCTTTGTATGTCTCCGTGGCTTAGTTGGCATCGTATGTATCGTCGTTTTCGTTCCACAGTCTGACCTTGTTCTGAATCCACCTTGTTAATACACAGGTTTGGTAGTAAGTGTAGCATTTTATCTGAAGTACAAATCTGTTTTATTGAGATAATGTCGGGGTGTAGTGCAGTGCAGGTGTATTACTGTGGTCAACTCATGGGGATTATGTTTCTCTGTGTGTTCGGTTCTTCATACAGAGACTGGGATCCCCCAGTCCCAAGTTCGGCTGGAACTGATGCAAAGACTATCCTCGTTTGTAAGTTTTCTGAATCGTTCTATATGAATTTTCTTTCGGAATATTTAATAAAATCACGAAGACTTCCTTTCGTGGACTATTGCATTCCCATTAACTCTGATACATCCATCCAAACTACGAGCTGTTTTCACGACCAGGGCTCTCTTTGGGGGCGGCGCATTCTTTGCTATGTTTGGTAAGTCTATCGTCGCATCAAATGTTTTGAATTGTGTCGAAGTTAAAACTCCACTTCGTAGTCTGGTGTACAACTCTCGGTCAACGCGATCCCAAAGGATTCAAGGGATTCAGCATACTACAATCCAACCCCATATCAGGCTCCTCCCTTGGCTGGGCTGTAATGAGTGGTATCAATTCTATCCTCGGAACTACTGCCCCAATGATCACGAACCAATCTGATGTCTCTCGTTATGCAAGGACACCTAGGGAAGCAGGTTGGCCTCAAGGATTTACGATATTCACGACGAAAATTATCATGGCATTTTTGAGTATCGTCGCCACTGCCTCGCTTCAGTCGCGCTACGGAGGTATTCCGCTGTGGAATATTTGGGACCAGCTCCATCTGCTTCTTGATGAGAATTGGGATGCGAAGACTCGTTTTGGATGGTACGTGCTTGAAAGACTTGATCAGGGTGAAAGTGTTGATGATTATGTTTAACATAGCTTCGTCATTGCGCTTGGTGTAGCGTATTCTGTTATGGTCACCAATGCCTATTGCAATGCAATTCCTTTCGGTGCCGACATCTCCGCAATCTTCCCAAGTAAGTGGTACCTTGAACTCTAATGGCCGCGCTCTTATTCCAATCTGTCCCTGCAGGATACTTTGGTTTGTCGGCCTATCATATTTCCACTACACCAGTGTATGCTCAAGTCAAACAGATATTGTCCGTGGCCAAATATTCATAGCGTTCATTTCATTGCCTATCCTTCCTTGGCAAATTCTGTGCGTTGTGTCTGCTAGAACCATTTTGTTTCAAAAATCTCACTGTCCTCTTCAACGCTAGAACGAATGCCCAAGCATGTAGGCATTTGTATCCTCTGATGAATTACATTGCATGACATGGCTCATCAATGATATTAGTTTTGACTTTCCTAGGAAGCTATACATTCCTCATGGGTGCCTTGCTTGGCTGTCAATGGGGTGACTTCATCACGCGCAAGGGAAATTAGTGAGTGTCTACCTTCCTTAGGCTCGAAGGTATTGGTAAACTATATATTCGGATTTATTCAGTCACGTTCCTTCAATGTACGACTATGGCAAGGAATGTATCTACATGTACACCAAGGGATACAACTGGAGAGGCTTCACTGCTTGGTTGGTGTCATTCTGTATTATCTTTCCAGGTCTCATTGCCGCGTACGTTCCGGACAAGATGAGCGTCGCCCCAAATCGAATTTACAGCATGGTTGGTCTCTTTCATTAGTCCTTGGTTCATTATAGATAACACTATTCTGCAGGGGTGGATTATCGGTGTCTTCCTCTCAATGTTCTTCTACATTGTTGCCAACAAACTCTTCCCCGTACCTCTGGTCCCAGAGAGTCATGCCGATGCACACGAAATAACGAAATGGCTAGGGATGAGCCCAATACACGGTATGTGGAGTTGTTATAACACAATCTAACGAGCAAATATCTGATTTAGGCCGCTCAGGTTTCTTCCCGGGAGACAGCATTGATGGTGTCGATACTGCGTCTAGTGATGGTTCATCTGTTACAGAAGACGATAAGGCGAAGGAGATTATTACCGTACATGCTATTTCTGTATGAGGCCAGTCTGTTGAGATCCCTTCCATCTTCATTCCTCAGCCTTACAACCAATGATCTCAAAGTTTTGTATCCAAAACGATAAAACGGCCACGATTTGTATATATTCTGACGATTTTAAGCTTTAAAGTTGTGGTGACTTATACGGATATTGTGACACCCAATGTCTGGCGATTTCCTCTCTTGTGGCGACCCATACATCTGGCTTATTCTTGATATACTCTACGAACTGAAAAATCGCTGAGTAAACTATAAGTAGATGCAAGTGTGGCGTCAACGAACCTGTTTAATCGCTGGAAAGCGACCTGGTCTTCCAAGCATACGAGCGTGTAATGCGACGGTCATGAATGACGGCTGTCCACTTTGTCCTTCCTCGTAAAGGGTATCTGTGAGTATGCGCACCATTAGCTTTGGTTTTGAGCGATGTAAGGTTTAGCATCTGCAGACCAAATGCGTTCTTGATGTGTTCGTAGTACGCCATGGACGATGCAAAACCAGGTGCGATAAAGAACTTGAAGTCGTTGGCATCGTAAGTATATGGCACCAAGAGTAAACCTTCCTCGGGGCCCGCTATAGGATTTGGAATCCAATAAGGCAGATCGTCTGCGTCTGTATTCCATGCGAATGAATTCAAAAGTTAAATATCAAGACAAATGCACATACAAGTGTCAGACTGATATAAAAGCTCCAGTCCAAGCTCCTTGTACACTTTACTTACGAGTGCTCGACTACGTGGAGATGGGCGGCCATAGTACCACCCCACCGGCACCCTTCCTGACGGACTGGTCTTACGGAATGAGTCAACAGCTTGACGAATTAGCTTTTCTTCTGCTTCAGCGTCCATATTCGTGTAGTTAATCCATCGGTAGCAATGCGAAGCAGTCTCATGGCCTGCCTCCTCACAAGCTCGGGCGATCTCTCTAGCCCAGATTTATGTCGAATGAGAACCTGTAGCTCATAGTATGAGCTTGACGTTTACTTACGGGTTAGCTTCATATGCTTTTCCAACTGCATAAATTGTGATATGCATATCGTGCTTCTCGAAGAGGTTTAAGAGGCGCCACATCCCTCGACGAGAGCCGTATTCGAACTGACTCTCCATTGGAAGGTCGCGTTCTCCCACCAAGGGCGGTTTCTGGTGCCCATAAATTAGACATCTTAATGCAGCGGTAGACATACAGATACGCACTGGCCCTGTCTCCTGCAAATTCGACTCCGCCTGGGCGTCCCCATTATCAAGCGTATTCTCGCCTCCTTCCTCGTAGTTGATGACAAAGTTCACTGCGATCTTAGCGCCGTTCGGCCAATTTGGATTGGGAGGAAATCGGCCGTAGCCAGCCAAATCGCGTTTGGGGTAGTTAGTGAGAGATGCGGGGGTCGACATCCCTCAAGTGCATTCCTTCGGATTCAGGCAGCGGTGTGACTTTATAATTACTTCAGCTGGGTCAGCGTGGAAACAGCGATATAGCCGACCTGAACGTTGGCTTAAAGTAGGGCATTGTAAAGCAGGTGACGTGAACAGGACTAAGAACGTTGCGAATTCACAGGAGAGTCCATGAACCCGCGTTATCATTGGCCGATAGGACGCTCAGTGAACAAAAGCCGCGGTTGCATTCTCTTCTCACACAGCGCTTCTTTCGGCATCGAAGATGCTGATCTCATACCATGACCTCAGTTCTTCTCTTTTTTGAGGTCATTGACAATCGTTGAAGTGGCAGAGTTAACTTGGAAGCGCTTAGACGCAGATAATGACCAGCGTTCCTGAAAAGGGCAAAACAATTCCCTGATTTGGGTAATCAATTGATTAGATCAAATTGTCGACGACAGTTCGTGAAGAGCGCAAGGCATTCATTTTCCATGACTCGTCTGCGGGGCATCATCTGGAGAGGCTATTTCTTGGGGGAAATTGCTGGTATCTATTAGAAAAATCTGCTGAGCAAGCAAATTTTTTAAACGTAAACAGAAGAGGTTGCTTACATCCAGCAGCATTGTCCGGGAATGGTCCATAAAACCGAGAGCGATCTATATGGCAACCCAGAGCATCAAATTTAGTAGATATATATGTAGATATATCAAAAGGAACGCCGTAATGACCACCCACCATATCGCACAAATGACTTTCCTGTGCGTAGTTTAATAACTAAGTCAAGGTTTGATGTGAAATAGCGCCCGAAGGCAATAGCATCGTGATCTCCCTACTCGACAAAAAAAATTCAAATCAGTGAAAAATGTTCTTGCAAGAAATAAATGTCTGAAACTCACTCTCTCAATACCTTCCCAACAATTACTGAAATTATATCCGCCGGCAACGATACACGGAGTACGTCCGAGTGCTTCCCGGAAAGGATGCGACGTGAGCTGGTCGGCAGCAAGGCCCGGCAGTTCTTGTTCAGAGTCGCTAGAAGTTAAATCACGGAGTTTTTCCTGCTCTGATCGAGCTTCATCAAAGCCTGGCCGAATAGTTGAGGGATAAATTCAGTGACGGACAGGGATATATATGCTTACGAGGTTCTATGAGATGAACGTAGGCAACATCCAGACGGGAGAGCTGCCTACAAAGGTATGCCCATTGGTAGAGACGGTCCTTTCCACGGGTTTGATTGAAGAATCCAAATGGACTGGAAGTCCCTTCAATGCAGTTCGAATAGTATCAGTGGTGTGTAAACGTACGAAAGTCTGACCCCAACTCGGTCGAATCCAATGGCGTTTCCAAGCTCAGAAGCCAGCTCCAGGAGAAAACGGCATCTATTCTCTGAGCTTCCACCATACGAATCGGTGCGGAGGTTGGTATTGCTGTGTAGGAATTGGTCGGGAAGGTAACTGTCGCCAAATATTCTGTTGAATTACCTAAACGCTGTCGTGTACATCCAGACTCACCCATTCGCGCCATGTATCTCGATACCGTCGAAGCCAGCTTCTCTCGCAGCCTTTGCTGCATCGACATATTCCTTTTTCACCATATCGATGTCCTCTTGAGTCATGGCCTTTGGAACCTCCCAGTCCACGGAAGGGACGCCGTTCCAACTATACTGTGACTCAGTAATAGATACCGCTGAAGCAGAGAGAGTCTGCATCCCCGTCACGCAAGAGTGCGTGTTCCGTCCTTGATGCCAGACTGACGGATATATTTCAATTGAGGTGAAGATGATATCTATGGATGGATGAACGTACGTTGCATGACGAACACTCCGCCTTTCGCATGAACAGCGTCAACAACCTTCTTCCATCCCACCACTTGCTCATCCGTGAATATTCCCGGAACTCCTGGCAATCCTGAGGATTGCAAGCTAATAGGACTATCAAGGCCGACGAAGTATCAGTCTTCTGCGAAAATCCAGAATATGATATGTTACCTACGTCGCTTCAGTGATCAACAACCCACCTTCCGTCGCGCACTTGCTGTAGTATTCGACATTGAGGTTATCCGGAAACCACGTTCTCTCGTATTTTTGAGATTGGGTGCCCCTATTTCGCGTCAGTGGCGCTAGCACAACGCTATCAAATGTTGAGCAGAAAGATAGGCACTTTTTTCAAGTACACGCACCGGTGCTTTAGCTCGAACGCTCCAAATGTGGCAGGGGTAAACAACTTAGACTGCTCCGGGGAGGAAGACATGTAAAACAATGAAATTGGTCGATATCGATGATATCGATGACCTCGATGTCGAACAAGCCTTTGCCGGAAACATCGTGTGACCGAAGTGGTACAAATCAGTGGATGGTGGAAGTGGAAGAAATGCGCGTGAGCTCAGAACTGGGATACGGCAATATACTGATAAGATAAGGAATCCCACAATTCCGCTGATCCTCTTCGCGATGCGGTTCCTGTTGCCCCTTGTTCAAGTTCTCCCACCACACGCTACAAATATGCCTTACGATGCCAGGACCAATTCGCAGGCATCTATCTCTGCTATCCCACACCGAAACCCCCAATCCCACTGTAAATGTCTGTCGTCTCGCTCGCCGTGAAGGATGGCAATCCCGTCACTGAGGACACTGTCCGCCAGCTGGCATCCAAGATCTCAACGGGTATGGAGATTAAGAACCCACAGGATGTGAAAGACTATACCGCCATTCTCGCTGCGTTCCATGATTCTGCGATGTCGATTCTAGAGATGGATGATTATGTTCCGCAGAGTCTTGTGCCAGACTTGGAGCGATTCCCGAGGGAGAATATTAGCTATCCAGAGAAAGACAGCCCTGTGTGCAATATCTATTGTTGAATGTATCCACTGACTGATGAATTTCGAAAACTCTAGGGCAATCTTCTCAACGGATGGACCTGTAAATTCACTCTTGAAGACAAGAAAAAGACTTCGCGTCAAGGATTGCTAGAGGGAAAGACTATCATTCTCAAGGACTGCATCTCGGTTGCGGGTGTTCCTTGCACTATTGGAACGTATGCAACGCCGTCCACGATCGATTCTAAACGCTGAAATGTTGCTATAACCAGCGATGCAATTTCTCCACCATGGGTCCCGTTCGTCGACGCGACAGTGGTAACGCGCGTTCTCGGAGCAGGAGGAAAAATTGTAGGCAAGGCCTCGACAGAATCCATGTGCCAATCCGCGTCCTCCTTTACCTCATGCACCGGTCCCGTGCACAACCCCTACGCCCACGGGCGCACGAGCGGCGGCAGCAGCTCAGGCTGCGCCGTCCTCATTGCCGACGGGTCCTGCGATATGGGCATAGGCGCCGACCAAGGCGGTTCCATTCGCATGCCCGCTGCATTCTGCGGCCTCGTTGGCGTCAAACCGACGTATGTAGTCCCACGTTCCGGAATTGATAGCGTATGAGTAACGCTGATCGTCATCTTTTTTTCCTTCTGCAAAACAGATTCGGGCTCGTGCCCTACACTGCCATCGCCTCAAACGAATGGCAACACGACTACGCAGGACCCATGGCACGCACAGTTGCCGACGCCGCGCTTCTGCTCCAAGTCATCGCAGGCGCTGACGGCCTGGATGACCGCGCCGGCGCGAAATGCCCCCTCCCCGCTGCTGTCCCGCGGTACTCCCAGCTCCTCGTTGCTCCTAACGCAGACCCTGCAAAACCGCTGAAGGGGAAGAAGATCGGCATTTTGAAAGAGGCTTTTGAGATGCCTGTACTCGATCCGAGGGTGGGTGAGATGGTTAAGAATGCTGCGATGCTCTTTGGGCAGCTGGGCGCTGAGGTGGAGGAGGTGAGCATTCCACTGCATGCGGTTGCGCCTACTATTTGGATGGTGAGCTTTGCTTCTCTGACTTTTCGCAGTTGATAACGATTGTTCATTGATCGTAACTTTGAGGTTGCCAATCGGTACGCTGGAGGAAAGACGAGGTTGGGAGAAGCTTGCGGTCATAGGCAATATTACCAGAACGATCTTTACGCCAAGTATATCATCTCCTCTCGAAGTAGTTTTAATTTCCTGCCCTAACCGTTTTCTTCGTCGTAGATTCTTCCCTCTCAAACAGGAAGTATGGGAAAAGTTAATCCCAGCTACAATCAACGGCCAATTCAACGCGTTGTATGGCTGGGAGAACATGCCAGGCGTATATGGAAAAGTGCGTCCTCTTCCTAATATGCAATGCAAACGTCAATATTCATTGTCAACTGTAGGCTATGAACAAGCTCATGCAAATCACCCACGCATACGACGCCGCCCTCGAGAAGTACGACTGTCTAGTGCTCCCAACAGTAGCCTTCGTACGTCTTCCTCCTCCTTTCCTCACCCCCTAACGACACTGACCAACATACTCACACGTTATCAAGGTTGCCAACACCCACCCCAACCCAACAGCAACATCCCTGCAGAAAATCCAAAAATCCGTCGGCCAAGGCCTCAACTGCTGCCCCTTCAACGCAACAGGACATCCTGCGCTGACGTTACCCATTGGAACGTTACCGCCTGTGAAGGAGGACTGGGTGTCAGACAGTGATGCGGAGCTGAAGCTTCCTGTGGGGATGCAGATTGTGGGGAAGTGGTGGAATGAAGTGGGGTTGTTCCAGATTGCGCATGCGTGGGAGGGGGTGTGTGACTGGAGGAGTCGATAAGTTTCTAGGGAGATTTCATCGATGAAGGTATCTCGTATATGCTTCATTTCTGTTAGGGTTGGAAGGGCGCTGCGAAATAATTTCGACGTATGCATTGTAACTCTCACTCTCAATGTCTGCTGGGGCACATTTCTTGCAAAAGACATAACGAATCAGATCATATTCGATGTGTAAAACAAATGCGTTGAACTGGACGTACACGAGGAGGGTGGATACACTGCGCTAGGACGATGGATTTCAAGCTCACGCCTACTCATAATTACCTTTGTGTAGAAACGAAATCACCGTTATCATCCACTTCGATGTCTTCGTTGTCGTCTTCATCATCGTCGGCTTCGCCTTCAGCTTCCATGATACCCTCGTCATTTTCAATAGGTATTGGTGCTGGTGCTGTTGGCGCACTGGAAATACCGGACTGTGGGGTCTGTCGCTGGGCCTACGAAAGTTCATTGAGATTCGGGCTTATGCCAATGTAGAAAAGCACCAACTTACGTGATACATCGCTGTCCAATAGCCACTCCAATACATAGCGTTCAACGCGCGAGAGAAAGCTTCGTCTTGACTAACCATAGCACCCGCAGGGGTTTCGGGAACGTAATTCTCAGCCACGTCAACTTGAGGAGTTTCAAGAGATGGGTCGTGAGATGGCACGAAGGTATCAAAGTTGAGGGGTTTTGAGTCCTCTTCGCTGTCGTCCTTCATAGTTGAAGCGTCGACTGAAGCGACGATGACAGCAGGTGTGATATCAGAGGTTTTGGTAGGTTTTTTGGAGGTGTCTATAGGTACGTTGTACCATCTGCATAAGAAAGAGAAAAAACCGATCAATATATGCTTTCATCGCAGGCGAGTCACTCACAGAGGCGATTTCTTCACCGGCTCTTTCTTCCATGCGTCGTCTCCTCCATGATACGCTTTGTACTCCTCCATCGCAGACTCCCAAGCATAGACAAGCGCAGAATCATCCCAAATTTCCTCGTGCGTCAACTCACGGCTCTCTTCCTCTTCCTCCTCACACTCACCCTCATCAGCGCCGCCTTCTACAGCTCCATCTTCTCCTTCTCCCTCAACGAAGTTGGTTGACGAGAAATCCCAATTCGATTTTTTCGGTTGCTTCTTATTTTCAGCGCGTTGCGAATTTGACGCGCTTTTGGAAGTAGGATCATCCCAGTGCTTTCCCTTTTGGTTGTTGTTTTTCTTGCGCTTTTTAGATGGGGGTTGGCCATTCGATTTTGAGGGTGGGGGCGGAAGTGGTAGAGATGTTTCCTCCTGATCGTATGGGAGCGTTATATCGTCGTAAGATACCACAGTGCGCGCTGCCATGGTAGAAACTGGGAGGCGTTTGCGGTTCCGGTGTTTGATTGGATGACTGCAGGCATTATTTGGCATTGACCTTCGGGGATAAGCGACATGCCGAAATTCGGCAGAAGTGGCATCATCGGACGCGCGCCATTTTGTCTCTTCGAACAGGACTGCGCATTCAAAACGCCACCACCAAAAACGATACCAACTGTATCTCTCAACCAGAAACAAAGCCTGATGCTCAAAGGGGATCTTTTCCGAACGCATCGGTGGCGGTCCGCTTGAAATTCTACTGACCGCCGTTGTCGGGACCGGCGAACATTATAGACACCCTGAATAGCGCTTTGCAACGGATCTCCTATCCACATACGATAAGAGTGACGTCTTCAAGCTTCAAGCCCCTTTCCATTCTTGCTTTCTACACTTTCTACAGCTATCTTGGTTCTACGCAGCGCAGCGCTTTCTTCCTTACTCGTTTCCTTACTCGTTCTTTCACCTCTATAATATTGCTTCCCCCGCATGCAACCTATTCATAGCCCCATTCCACCCGAAATCTTGGAACTATTCATCGACGAAGTAGGAAAGAAATCAGAAAAGCTAGAATTTTGGGCCACTCTGCAGGCCTGCGCTCTCGTTTCGCGGGTATTCCGAAACCGAGCGCATCACCATCTTTTCTCTTCCATAAGCTTCGTCCAGCGCCCGTATTCCACCCCAACTCGGACGCTTACCCGACTATGGAAATTTAGAGAACTCGTTCATTCCGGAATGAACTTTGCAGGTCTTACTGGCGTTCTGTATCACCTCCGCGCGCTGGCGCTAATCATCGACGGGTCGATATTCGATGCGTACAGGATCCTAGAGGACGGGGATATCGCGCAGTTGCTTCGAGACGTGCAGGTGCACAGTCATAGCCTAGAATCCTTGACGTTACAAGGCTCATCATATCCCATCGTCTGGACCAATCTAACACCCACCTTCCGCCGCGCCCTGAAAGATTTATGTCGTTCCTCCCCCTCTATGACGACGCTCAACTTGGAGAACATGGTCGGCGTGCCGAATGCTCTCCTGAAGGGAACCAACATCAGGCATGTTCGCTTCCATTACATAGAGTTCGAAGAGACCCAAATGGCGTTTGGCATTTTCCGGGACGACCTTTTGAATAAGGGTCAACTGGAGTCTATTGATATCGACTATACGTTCCCGTTCCCTCAATCCAACTCTCTGGCGAAGAATTACGACGAATGCGCGATGGAGAATTATCAGTCGTTTTTCACTGGCGTGAAGAAGCTACGCTATGTCTTGAACCGCTCGGACGACCTGAACCACTTCGTCGCCGTTGCACGCAGTATATCAGGGCTGGAGACCATAGAACTGGAACTATCAAACCTCGACAACGGCTTCCTTCGAGGGACACCTCTGCACCTCCCTCTCCACGAACTCCCTCACCTCCACCGCCTCATCATCCGCCACCGAACACTAGTCAACATCGGCATGCGGCATCCCCTCTTCAAAGTAATGGCCATCCTCAAGAGCATCACCCTCCCCAAATCCCTCCACACCCTCGAACTCTTCTTCGACGTCTCCGCGCGAGCGCCATGGACGAAGCCAACACACTTCTTCCCTGACCCGAAATCGTGGGGCATGCTCGATGCCTCCCTATCCCAGGCACAGTTCCACCGCGTGCGCGAAGTGGTGATGAATTTGAAGTATTGTCCGCTCCTTGAGAAACCGTGGACGTTCGATGAGGGGGTGTGTTCGGAGAGGAGCTATGAGATGTTTCGGGGGGTGTTTCCGTTGCTTTCGAATTCGAAGTCCAAGAGGCTTGATTTAAATGTCACCTTTTGCCCTGGAGGCGGCACAATGAGAGAAGAGCACTGAGCGTTGGTTAGGTAGTTTAGCAGTAGCAAAGTCGTCCTGTATCTATAGATTTGATCTTATGTGTAGTAGTATAATACCCTTACTTACATTATCTAGGACATGTGGTGTCTAATTCATAGTTAAAATAAGTAATTTCAGCCTCTTGTCAAAGCGAAAATCAAGCCTAAAGCGGAAGGTGGGTTACCCATTCAGGAAGCAATTGACGTGAGTAAAAAATTGGCCGAGACCAACTTGGCAATGTACCGTTGCGAGCAAACCGGAATGTAGCTCACCAGCGAATCCTTTGGAGATACAGGAAATTTAGTATAAAATGGTACAGTAGGGTACCTACAGCTTGCCTAAATACTCCCATTACTAGTCGAATCATTCACACTATCCGCCGCCGACCACATGTCCAAGAGCACATAGCGCCCATTTTCCAGCTTCACGTCCAACGAGATCCCGTTCGAGGGCACCCCGACCCGCCACAGCGGCGTCACACCCAGCCATGCACCCAGCTTGCCCACCCACTTTTGATAGCCCTTATGCCTCCCCTTGTGCGGCGCGTCGGTCAAGAGGCCCTCCCATCTGTACGCGGGACGCATACGTATACCGGATTGGTCATGGTCTGTCCCCCCGCCTGTGCCCAGCGTAGAAGACTGTCCTTGCGTTAGAATGTCGATGTCCTCCATATCCATTTCTCGTCTGTCGCTTCCGAAGTGGAATATGATCGCCTGAACGAATGTGATACATCAGCACAGGTTGTCAAACAAATAAAGGATTGCCAAAGCAAGGTCATACCTTGCTCGAATCTCTGAAAGCGGCGTTGTTCAGGCGCAGATACAGCTTGTTCAAAAACCCAGCGTGGAAGAAATCGCCCCAGCGCGGCTTCTTATGCAATAGTCCACGCTGCGCTAAAAACGTCTCGAGCGCAGCACGAGGTAGCGGTGTGTACGCGATAGACGTCCGGTAGTGCGGGTTGAAATCAGAGGCATATTTCTCCAAGCCCGCGATCGTGTCGTGGTTTCGCCTCCACAGATCATCCTACAAAATTAATGAAATCATATTCAGCAACAGAGAGCACGCGAGAAGATGAAATCGCACCCAGAATATATACCACCATGTCGCAGCCTCCGACATCGAAACCGCCGCCAATCGTGTATATGCAGACCTGAGCACATCCTGACTCCGCGCCATCAACCCACACACCCTCGAATCGCGCTCACACGCCTCCATAGCAGCCAACGCGAGCCCCTCAGGATCCCTCGGCAGATCATACACGAACGTCAGGAACCTATAACTCAAAACCCTCGCCTTCCACTGGAACTCCTTGCGATGATGCCGCCGGTATTGCGAAAGCTTCTCCTCGATGACGTGCATCCCTTCGTCGATGAGGTCTCTGTTAAGCGTCAGGAAGCGCGCGATGGTGGAGGTGAGGTCGAAGTCCTCGTTTAGACCTAGGATCTCCCCGGATAGCTTGAGATTGCGGGCGTATTTGAGCTGAATATCAAAGCCGCTGCCCAGGTGTAGTCCGCGCCATTGGAGGTGACCGTGGCGTTTGATTTTGAGAGTTGCGTATTCGAAGTGGGTTGAAGTGACTGCATTGTATCGTCGGCCGCAACACCACCAATTTGCATGAGAGCCTACGGGCTGTCGATGTACAGCGAATTAATTTCGTATCAAATAGAAAGAGCGTAATGAAAACCTACCTCTACGTGTTCATAAGGCCATCTGACACGACGGCCTTCCAGAGCGCGGAGTGACATACGCACGTGTCTCCTCCTTTCAATATCTCGACTCGAGTTTTGAGTTATATAGGCCTCCAGTTCTACGATATCACGCAGCACTACATACGGCCCATCGTCATAGCGCATAACCTGGTCAAAAAATCAATCAACAATTCTCTGACTTGTACTGCACCATTGAGCGACTTACGAGTGAAGGAGGAAACGGAATCCACCATGCATTTCCGAAGTGGCTCGTACATCCTCGAATAACTGATTCTCCAAGTGGTTTCCAATAACTATCCGGCCCGATGTAGTTCTTCTGGATGACGTCTTCGAGATACTGATACAAAGCAAAATCTGGCCCAGTGACGAGAGCGACAGCTCTCTTATACGAGATTGAACCAACTTCGCGAAAGATCTACAACAACCAGGTAAGTTTAAAATATACAGATAGAAGTATGAATTCCTGACTTTCAAGTTCTCGACATGTCGTTCGCCTGGGCTACCCATGAAATCCAAAAGATAAGGAGGAAACTCTGAATCTCGAGCTTGGGCGAAAACCATCACTTGTTTCTTCGGTATGGCGCAATCCGGGTCCGTGAGTAATAGTGCGCTTATAGATTCCTGCCAGATACGGCGCTTAGTGTGAATAGATGTTGACGATGTATCCAATCTTCGAAGTTATGTGTCAGATGTATCAAAAAGGGAGCGAAAATACGGAAGAATTACCTGGGTGAAAATATATCGATGCCTGCATTCGATAGTTAGAGGCATTATTCCATATAAGCGCTTGTATTACACACTGAAGTCAATTCTCCTTGTCAATTCTAAAAAGCATGGTGAGCAAGTGTAAACAAATCTGAAATCCGAGAAATATTTCTTACTCTTGACGATGTTTTGCATCCATTCGAAAGTTATAACAGAGAAATCTGAACATACAAGATGAGGATGAATACAAAGTTTCTGGAACAAGTAATCGTACAGAAACCAAGCCCATAAGTGATGATATAAATACTGAGGAGCGTGTCAGAATCCAATTAAAAACATATGAAGGAAATCAAGACTCACCAATAAAGTACATATGAATCAAGCACATCCTTAACCTGCTCAGGTATATTGAGAGTGATAAACAGAGCCGTAATAGAAGTAGTCAGATAGTTCAAACGGGAAGTCCATTCGCTCGCATTGTTCACAGGGTCCATAAATGGAGTAAAAATACACTGCGCCGCGAAGAAGCCCAGAGTGGAGAAAAGTAATAACGTCTGCCGGACGATGGGGATCGTGGTGCGCGAGAATGAGCGGAAGAAGCAGTTATCTGGGTCGATGACGGCGATGATGACAAGCGTGCTGAGCTTGGCGAATAAGTAAGTTGATATATAGGTACCCCAGCCTCGACGGAATGCTATGACTCTGATTAGTACATATCGTAAAAGGCGTAGGAATATGTAAAGTACCGTTGTATAAGAAAGCAAACGGATTTCGATCACGGTCGAGCAGTCGAACGTATTCCGCATCCAACTCCACGCGTGTTCGGGGGCGTCCTAGCTCAGTGAATTTGTCCACTTTCGGGACAGAACGCTGAATGACGCGACGAAGGGCGATTGGAAACCACACTGCAAACTGTAAAGACAATATTCGGTAAATGCTGCCAAAAAAAAAGAAGGGAAAGCCAATGGACTCACGAAGCCAAACACAATAGCTGCCAGAACGACTACAATAGGCGCATAGTTGATCTCATTTCTTTTCATGCTGGTGGCCCAACAGAAATCAAGAGGATCGCGAAACTCTTTTGTAGGGCCCAACGGAGGCAGTACAGGAGGGAAGACCGTAGCATTAACATAGGGGTTCGGGATTGGCCATAGTTCTTGAGACCAAACGAGCATGTGGACCGACATCGTGCAGAGCGGAAGGTAAAGAACTGTGAGTAGGAATGTGACTATCATAAGGCCCCACTGTCTTCCTTTGGTTTCTACTTGTTGGAGGCCTTCGATAGATGTGTAGCGTTCGCATTGGATGGTAGCGCGATAAAAGTAGTATAGAAGGCCCGCAGCGATTGTCATTAAAACGACAAGGAATATGATTGATTCGATCATGACGGGCGCAAAGTTTAGCGCCAGGACATTCGGACTGCGAGTAATTAATGAAGCGTAAAATGGGAACGGGATAATCGAATGCGTACATTGTGCCCAGAAACAATTTCCGCCACGAATCCTTCACATTGATACCATCCATTGGGACTGCAACATACTTAGAGAAGTTCACAGCCAGCTGGACAATACTCACTCACCAATAGTACTTAAAATCAAGGCAAATATCTGAACGGTATTGATAAGGCCCGTCAAACTATAGAAAGAGGCAAGAGCGCTGGACCCCTGCAGATTTGTATCGTGAAAATATTCTCATTGAATAGTGAGAGAGAAGGCGTACCAAGAAAGAGATGAACAAATTTGTCGTGGAGTGAAATATGCTTGTCCGATTCCTCCAAACGGGCGCTACCGTAGAATTACTCTCCAGATCCTCCAAAGACCGTCCCGTCTTAGCCAACTGATCTAAAGGCGGAAACATAGCTCCACTCCCCTCATCATCGTCTCCCAAAAACGGTGGTGGTAATGAAGATAAATAGCGATCGAGTTTAGGAAGATTCAACGGAAAAGCATCTCTGGCAAACACGACTGTTGCGGGAACAGGGGTATGCGATGGCGGATGATGTGGTCGTTTAGGGTAGTTGTGAGGGCTCTTGAGAGCTAGATTATGTTCATGTGATTGAGAGCTGCTCGGAGGGTATGTTGTCTTCACAAGCAATTCCTGTTTCTCCATGTCGTGGATTGGCGTACGACTGAATCGAGGCGGAATGGAGGATGCAAGTCGCGTCGAAGATGCTTCGGAAGGGGGTAGTCGATTGTGTGATTCCCCTTGTTCATTATCATGCGTAATATCCGTTGCTGTGTTCGTTAAAGTCGTAGAAAGTGTTGTAGAAAGTCTTGAGGATACCGCAGATGAAAGAGGATGGAGAGAGGATGATGGCGGCGTAAAGTCGAAAAAAGGATCATCCACTACACGAGAATCGTGCTTTATAAACCTAGCAAGCCTTGGAGGAGGTTCAATCGTTCCTGCATCGTTCGTAGGTTCCTCTTTACCAGAGAGACTCGTTTGCCCTTGACCTGGAGAAGATCCTCGCTTGACGAGACCTTCAGAGCTTGAACTTCCTGCAGGACCCGAGGATCGTTCAAAGCGCTGAACGAGGTCTTTGACGGCCATTAATCTGCTTCAGGCAGCGACATGAGGGGGAACGGAAAGGATTGAATGTAGTGGAGACTCTGGGGTGGGAGGACACGCTGCCGAATTGTCAATGACCAGATGTCGACGTGATGGTAAGTCTAAAAATCCACATCGGGCAAGTTCCCCTGAGTTGCCTTCCACGTTCGTTCTGTCGACGTAAGGAACTACATCACTGGCTGCACATATCTAATGCAATAACTTTTGGAAGATATATTACAATGAGACATACAAGGCTAAAAATTGATGTACATGATTAAATGTTGATGACAAGAAGAAATAAAATGGTGCCAGATGCGCATACACAGGTCATATCGTACATACATAACTCAGAAGGATGCAAAAAGAAATCTCAAGCCGGACATACGCAGTACAAATCAAAGCTGCTATGCCTTTGATCGCGAGCTTCGGGGAAGGGATTTCGACACGGTAGCCGTAGCAGCAATACCGACAGTCGTATCGGCGCCGTTTTCAGATGTAGTGACCTCCTCGGCCACTTTGACCTTGGGCGGACGCGCCTTCCGAGATACAGCGCGGACAAGAGTCTTAATCCCGTTCATCCAAGAAGTGGGCCTGCCGCCAACAACTTCTGGAATGGGCGTCTCCTTCTGCTTCTTCAGCGTCTTGGCGTATTGTTTTGCCCGAGGGGAATTGGGATCATATTTCCAGTTTTTCTTGAGCGCTACTTCGACTTCAGTGAGTTCGCAAACGATAGTCGGATAGGTTGAAAGCAGCTCTGTGACTGCAGGGCTGAGGTTTTCTTGCTCCAGAACTGAACGATGAACAATTTCATGGGTATGTGGATCGTTCGGTCCTTTTGGGAGTTCTCTTTCCGTTTTATCGGCCAGGAAGAATACACCAGTCGCCGAACTATGACGGACAGTAAATATCATATATAGTACAACAGTGCCCAAGAAATCTACTTACTCATGCGGTTGTTGCTTTCCCCACTCCTCGACGGGTTCCATGTGGGAAGTTAGATAGGCGAAGTCCAAGGACAAAAGACCCTCAATTTGACCCGCCATCCACGTTAAACTGATATCTGATAGGTCATGATGTTCGTATCCACCGCCGATCTGTTTAACATGCCATTATTAGAATGATTTTGCATTCAAAAAAATTCGGTACCCACATCTGTATGGCATCCTGTTTACATAAAACGGTAGCGATGACTTGAGAAACGGTAATTTATAATTCCCAATGAAATATGGAGCTTACCAGCAAACCAACATTGCTTCAGTACTTGCTTCTTCACCTTGCTCGCATCCGTTTGGATAAATTTATTGACGTTCTGTACACAGAGTCAGTCATGGCATCAAGCAAAGAAAACATGGAAGCGTACGAAGTCGCTTCGTAATTCATGAAGACCCATAGCGTGGAAAGCGTGCTCGACGTGCTCTCCAAGCTTCTGATCATGGAAACCAAAAAGTCTAGCAGTCTTCGCAGTAAAGGGTGTAAATTCCTTAGGAAGGCCAAGTGCGCCGACAGTGTCCCAGACCCCCAAGCACCTAAAACAGAGCAAACATTGTGAGTTCGAAAGCTTTTAGATTGCTTTGGTATGAATCATTAACACCCACTTCACGGTGAATTTATCTCTGTCGATGTCCGCGCGGAGTTTACCAGCAGCACCTGCTTTACGCCATGGGGCTAATTTCTTCTCCAATTCGGCCTTTTCTGAAGGGGCAATTCTTCGATCAGCTCGTCCTCATAAGGAATCAATATCTCTGAATCGAGCTCACCTTCGCCTTCTGCTTCTCCTAGCTTTTGAAAGCCAATGAAAATGTCCGCGAAATTATTCATGTCCCTTCGGTCTAGGACACCAATCTCTCCCTAAGGATTATGATACGATTCAGCGGTCTTGACGTTGGGCGCTGCTAAGCATAAATACGAACAATAAACATGGCGACCATCCGCGCTGTGTATGCTCCCTGATAAAAGGACGAAGATGAATACCATTAAACACGAAAAAAAAAATTCCAGCGGCGTACCCGAGAGAAACCAAATAGGAAGATCTAAACAAGCATTCATTGTTGATTTAGTATGACAGTCTTTAAGTAGATATTGATACTTTGCCACAAACCTCGTCACCGGGATTGTAATTGCTGAGTTTACATAAGCCGGCAGGTACGAATGTCAGATGAAGACCCCACTTACTGCGCGATAAATCCATACGCGTCCTCAACTTTCTCGGCTAAAGTGAAGTGCAAACGTCAGAAGTACTGCGGGGTGTGCAAAATGCATTTAGCAGCGCACCTAAAGCACCGCCGGTGGCACCTGCAGAGCAATTAAACGATGAGCTGTTAACCCAGAATTATCAGAACCGAACGCGTACCATCAACGTATTTTGAATGAAAGTTGTCGTCCGTCCCCACTCCCGATTGATAGAAAACAATCTGAGGGATCGGAGGTTGATACCGTTGGTCTTCATAGTCAACGGCTCTTGCCATACGCTACAGAATGATTAGTAGACCGAACAATCTGCCAGTTTTGAAGTGACACACCAAGACATTGGTATATTCGTCTTGTTTCGACGAGAGACCGTCTTGCCAAGTCCTTTCAACAATTGCGTCAGTTTTGAAGAACTGGCCAAAAAGAAGTATGCTTACCCGTCGCAACAAATAATAAGACGCTTGAAGATTTTCAGCCGAAGGTCGGTGTCACTATGGGCACCTTCGGGATCTGTACGAAGACGTCGAGGGGACTTGTTCGGGCTGCTGCTGCTAGCCCTCGATTCCAGTGTAGGTGGGGCCGATGATAAAAGAAGTGAGCTGTCGGGAACCGGAACAATAACTTCGGTAGGCGACGTGTTTGTTATCGACGTGGTCATGATGTGCAGTTGCCGGGAGTTTTGTGGACTTGAGTTGATGTCACCAGCGATCCTTTATATAAATTTCGAAAGGACGCCCGAATATGCCAAGTGAACATATGCATCAGCTTAGGTAGATCTGGTTGATTATAAGGGTCCGTGTGGTGTTCGGCGATGCCCAATAGCCTGCGTGCGAATAGGTCGGAGTGGAGACTCTTACATACGAGCAACGCCATTCTCCTTAGCGCCTATTACACTGTTTCCACTCTAACCTTCAGGCTTTCACTGCCATGCAGAGCACGATAACGTCGATGTATGCATTGGAAATAAATGGTGACTACACCCGGGATCTTGACTATTGTTCCGTGCTATTGGAAGCTATGCAGGTAATTTAACAGATCAAGTGTGAAGTTTGGGTTCAAGGATAGAATAGCGCCTCACTGATGATGAACATGAAACTAATTTTGGCCATCCAGTGCCATCGTTCAAAATAGACGAGTAATATGTTTGCTTTTGGAGTTGTATATTAAACAGAGGATTAGCCTCCTTCCTGCTGTCTTAAAGCGGAGCCATGTTGGACAAGAACATCGGAAGGAAGGACGACGGACACCGATATACGTATAATTCTTGGAGCTTTGGTGGGGTTGTAGGTGGCTAAAGGGCGTTAGAGCAGGATTATAGTCAGATGTCATGTAGGAATACGGAGGATCCGACGCACAGACCAAAAATACCGTTGCCGAAGACGTCCGCCAAGCCTCCAACACACCCGCGTCTCAATAAAATGGTTTTTCTCCTCCGATGTTGTTCGCGTTCGAGTCGAATTCGAGTCAGACGTTGTGGTGCGCTCCAGAGGTATCCGCAGAACACCAAGCATTATTTTCGTTCCGATTCCGGAATTGCATCGAGCCCGCCCGACCCCCTTGCGCCGCCGGACACGGACGCGAGATTCCCAAGTGTGCCAATCAGACGCCAGCTGCATATTGTGCATCTTTATGCATGCTGATTCTTTAATAGCATTTTTCGCGCAGGTTGAAACGAAAAAGACGGCAATTTTGATGTAGAGAGATGCAAGTATAGAGAAAGTTAGGTCTAAGAAGCGTCCCAGAGGAGATCGAGTTAGATACACATGACGGCGGTGAACCAAGCTACCAAGCCCCCACCAGCGCTCGTCGTTGTTGACGGCGAGCGCTGGAACGCCGATGCCGCGCGCCGTAACTTAAATCAGCACGTGACTTCAAGTTCGCGTCGCGGCGGAAATTCGTCGTCATGTTCGCTTTTGCCAATCCCCGCCCTTCGTCACCCGCCACCATTTACGATGCCAATAACGCCCAATAGCAATGCTCCAGCATCGCCCAAAAAGCAGATATCAGGTCTTCCTACCGAGTACAATTCTTCATACTATCGTGACATCCACATGGATACAGCAAAAGGGTTGACAGCCCTACCTACGAGCTACAGCGATATCCGGATGGCCACTGCGAAAGGGCACTTCAACGACGACATCAGAATGGAGACGGCGCGCGGCGGTGACTCGACGATCAGGCAGGTTGGGTTTCAAGTGTGGGAGAGAGAGCTGTTGGAGAGCAGCGAGGTGAAACGAAAGGCAACAGTGGCACAGCTGTGTAAGTTTATCTGGACAAGGGTTTCACTCTGGCTGATGATGGCCCTATAGACTTCCTAGATTACTACTTCCAAACGCTGGGCTACATCGCTTCCAGAAAGGAGCGGCGGGCAAAGTTTGATCAAGATACAGCGACGCGGGACGTGAAAGGCCAGGCGTATGCGAAAGAGTTCAAATCATATTGTGGACGCGAACGCGTTATTCTCCGGAAACGCAGAACCAAATTGAAAGTTGATCAATTCCATATCATCGCGCAGGTTGGGCAAGGCGGATATGGTGAAGTATTCCTGGCACGGAAACAGGACTCGGGCGAGATCTGCGCGCTTAAGAAGATGAGGAAACGAACGTTGTTCAAGATGGATGAGGTATGTCTATACCATTCTGTAACTTGCTTTCTTACTGATCTGCATAGATCCGACATGTTCTCGTCGAGCGTGATATCCTGACAGCAACAAAGACACCTTGGCTGGTGCGCCTCCTATATGCTTTCCAAGATCCCGAATATGTATATCTTGCCATGGAATATGTACCAGGAGGCGATTTCCGTACCCTTCTGAACAACTCTGGAGTGTTGAAAGAGGAGCATGCGAGATTCTACATTGGCGAGATGTTCGCCGCCGTAAATGAGTTGCACAAGCTGGGTTACATCCATCGCGATCTCAAACCCGAGGTAAGTAAATTTATGCAATGCATGCAAGCACACCATCCACTGATTAAAATCATAATAGAACTTCCTTGTAGATGGGACAGGGCATGTTAAGTTGACTGATTTTGGTCTGGCCACTGGAGCATTGAACCCAAAGCGTATAGAATCGCTCAAAGTCAAGGTGAATTGTGAATACAATAGGGTGGTGAATGTCACTAACGGCTTATTTAGCTGGATAAAGTAAAAGACAACCAAGTCGTTCACCGATCTACAATTGAACGTCGCTCCATCTACCGCTCCATCCGTCACGAAGATCCGCGATATGCCGACTCCATCGTCGGTTCGCCAGATTACATGGTGAGGCTTGTTTTCATATCATCACAATTCTTGACTGACATGTATCCAGGCCCCAGAAGTTCTTCGTGGAAAGCCATACACCTATTCTGTCGACTTCTGGTCCCTTGGGTGCATCTTGTTCGAGTTTCTGGCCGGCTTCCCTCCTTTCAGTGGTAGCACGCCTGATGAAACGTGGACAAACTTGAAAAACTGGACAAAGGTCATTCGAAGACCTGAGTATGATAAGCCCGAGGATCTGATCTTCAATCTGAGTGATGTAGCCTGGGATGCAGTGACTCGGTCAGGAAACTTTTGCTTCGCCTTGATCATCATCCAGCGCAGCTGATACCCATCTTCTTTTCGTTTTCGTAGCCTAATTGCCCACGCCAGCGTCCGCTATGCGACTCTCGCGCAAGTGACCAACCACCCCTTCTTCAAGCACACCAGGTGGGATGATCTACGCAATGTGCGCGCTCCATTCGTGCCTGCGCTCGACTCGGAGCTTGACACTGGCTACTACGACGACTTCTCCTCGCCTGAGGATATGGCGAAGTACGCCGAAGTCAAGGAGAAGCAGCAGAATGTGGACAAGGTCAAGGAGAAAGACGAACCCTTCGCACGCGGTGTTTGGGTCGGGTTTACGTTTGGCAAGAACGGACCCGGCGCGGGTGCAAAGGCTGCCGTACC
Organism: Pholiota conissans; assembly: GCA_015484465.1. Classification (NCBI taxonomy): domain Eukaryota; kingdom Fungi; phylum Basidiomycota; class Agaricomycetes; order Agaricales; family Strophariaceae; genus Pholiota; species Pholiota conissans. Next base: position 201,304 of record MU155166.1, read on the forward strand.
TGGAGGGTACGACGATGGTGCGCTAGCGACGATTTTCTGAGCGGTGTCGCTTGTCGGCCCTGTCAGTCCATGCTAGCAGATGCTTCACGTTTCGAATTGAACTCATGCGCTTCGTTCACACTTCAATTCAGGCTTTCCTTTTGTTTTTTCTGTCATCACACTATCACCTTCTAGGTACCCAGTGTAGAACCCTATAATCTTCTTCAAGTCCCCCAAAATACCCTGACAGGCGCCCGGGTGCAAAATCCCCTGTCTATCTATTAAACTTTCGGCGGCCTATGACCATTCGTTGTTTTTGTTTTCTGTTTTTCTCGAGTCAAGTGGCGGGTACATACATGCATACATACCCATGATACCTTTTGTCTTTCTTCTTCTGAATTTCGCTTTCGCTTTCAAGTTTTACGAATTACGAATTACGACTCGTAACGAACAATCGATAACGTCTAATCTTGTAGTTTCTTCTCTGATGTTTGTCTATAATACGTATACCCTCGCCCTCCTCATCAGAGACTTCCATTTCGGCCAGTTTTTCAATGACGCAATGACGAATTGTGATGGCCTTACCGATGGTGTATGTGCGTCCTTCCCTTTGTTGAGTTTCGGACTCGAGCGGAGCGCTGAGACGGGGACCTTAGTTGACAGAACCTTGAGAACAAGGACAACTTGGTGTTTACCATTCGCTTTACAGCATGCTAACGACCGCGGGGAACTCGAGGGTCGACAGGCTTCTATGCATCTTTATTGAATCGGACAACGGGTGGTAGGATAATAATATCAAAAAAAACCCGTCGGGTGCTATAGCTAATCACATCAATGAAAAAAAAGTTCGGAACCCGGGGCAACGAACTCGCCAGTGAACGACGCGCGCTTGTTGCTCTTCGTTCCGTTGATGGCTATGTACATAAGTACACGCTTCCGCTTCGCTTATCAACCTTATCCTGAAAGAGTACAAAGGCCCTTTCAGTTTAACTTTGACGAGTACATGTATATACGTACGTTGGGGTACGATATTATCGTACATCAGGGTCAGGGACATCGATGACGATCACAGACGACGGCGCCCGTGCACCCTGCAGCAGGCGGATGAGATGGTACCGGTGTAAAGTGGAGCGCGTAGTAGCATCCCTCCAAATCGAAAGTACAACACGAGAAGACGATTTGAATTCAATGCACACCACGGGTCTGGAATCAGCGTCACAAGCACAAGCACAAGCACAAGCACAAGCACAATCTTTCTCGCAGCTCCACCTTCATCTTCATCGTTGTTCACTCCAAGTCGTCGTGATAGTGATAGCGATAGCGAACAATAAAACGAATGTTATGAATTGAGCCATGTACGACGTTCGATGCACTTCCGGTTCAACGAAAGGGATATTGATTGGATGTCCAGGGAAGGGAAGGGGTAAGTAAACCTTTGTTATGTCAGAGTAAGTATACATGAATGCAAGTCCATTGACACAGCAGCGCAAAAGTATTGTCAAGATCTACGCTTGATAAAATTACAAGAGAGGGGCGATGGGGCGATGGGGTTTGATCAAACGTCAAAGTGAGAGTGATGGGAATATGCCATAAGATTCGAGTGGAATAACCGACTGTGCATGAGGTGATGGAAAGGCAAGGGGGAAAGGAAAGTCGGCGGATTAGTAGGAAATTGTCAGAGACTAAAGTAAATAACCCTATAAAAAACCAAACACAAAATCTTGTTTTGTTAAGTAAAAAAAAACAGAGAACAAAAGAACAAAGAAGTCCATTGCATACGTAAAACGAGGGACGGGGGCGTTAAACATTTCTTTTCGAAAACCGTTATGAGTTTGCGGGTGGGGGGTGACGTCGTGGATAAATAATACCAATACCAATACCAGGATTAAAACCAAACCAAATCAAAATAATAAAGGGAAGAGCAGGATATGTGGCGACAAGTGAAGTCGATAACGCGGTCGTTAGGATCGTTATTGATTAATCATCTGCGGAAGGGGGAGGGGAAAGGGAGGCGGAGGGGCCTTAGGACGAAGACGAGGATGAAGATGCGGATGCGGACGAGGACACGGAGAAGGGGCGGGTGATGGAGCGCCTGGTCGTGGGGCGTACCCATTCCTTGCGCTCGTACTGTAAAGATAAAGTACGCGTGGTGAGTTCGAGGTCTGAGTAGGAAAGGGTTGGAGAAGAGAGGGTAGGCATACCTTGGGGCGCTTTTCGGAAGCGACGAGCTCGTCGTCCGTGTCGATGGACATGGAGGACTTGCGCTTGATGCGGATCGTGAGCTTGGGTAGGCCCGCCGAGCTCTCCTAAACATTGTCATGAACGAGATGGTCAATATACGAGATGGGTGAAGATATGCTTACAGGAGTCATAAGACCAGAAGAGGACGAGGACGACGCATCGGATACACCGCTGGACGAAGAGGAGATATCCGAACCCCAGCTGAGGCGGTTATCCACATCAGAAGGCACATCAAGACGCGCCCCGCGCTCCTCCCTGCTCTTAACGCACTCCACCTCCTCCTGGACATCAGACGCCCAATACAGACGCCCATCGGCAGCCACCAACGGCGCCTCGAGCACCACGCTCGCCTCGATCTTGAGCAGGTCCATGATAGATGTCGACGCCCGCTGGGCCTCAGGCGCAGGCTCCGCGGCGTGCACCGAGCGGCGCCTGATCTCGCGCTCGCGCCCGACGACCTTCGCGCTGAGCGCCATGGGTGAGCCGAGCGCGATCTCGGTGTACACCTCGGGGCCTTCGGGGATCACGATGCGCGGGCGCACAGGGCGGCGCCTTGGGGCCGATGAGAGTGAGGAGGATGAAGGGGAGGTAGTGGTGCGCTCGAGGATGGGCAGAGGGATGGTACTGATCCACTGCTGGTCGAGCGCGTCGGCTTTGTCAATGTCGACGCGCAGCATGAGCATCTGTGCGCGCTTGCGCGCGTGGAAAGTCGGGCGCATGGACTCGCGCATGGACGCGGCGATGGTGGCGTAGCGCTGGTTCGCGCTGCGCAGGACATGGAGGAGGTTGTTCAGGTAAGGGCGTGTGAGGGTATTTTGGGCGGTGGAGGACGACATGATTGAGTGATTGCTCGTTGATGTAGGAAGATGAAGGATCTAAGGATGCGTATCTAGATAGAGAGTGAAAGGGATGCCTTGTCGTGCGTCTTCGTCGAGATTAAAAGGTGATTTTCCGGTGAGTGGCGTGAGGGTATCGGGTCACTTCAGTGGCAAGCACGCGCTGCGTGGTTGGATGAGAAAGGAGGAGATGGGGGTATCGATGAGATACGAGAGGGCGATAGAAGATAAAGGAGGAAGAAAACCGAAAGCCGTGAAGGAGGATGGGGGGACCAGCGAGCTCGTAACTGAGAGATCAAAGCCAAAATATCACCGCGTTATATGCTCTCGCCAATCCTGGACCCACAAACCGTCCAAAACGGTAGTATCTCCGTTGAAACAAAAGACAGAGGTGGGAAGCCTGCTTGGAGGCCGCCCGCCGCTTGTGTGAAAAGGCTCTATTGTGAACAAAGACATCTATCACCGGAGGGTGTTGCCTGGCCTTGTTCTCGTTTTTGTTCTTGCTCCAGAAAGTGATTGCCTTTTCGGGCCCTGCTTTTGTCTTCGGCGCCGGCAGCCGTCACATTCCCGCTACGCACGTGATCGCAAAAAATAGACGCCAATTCAATTTCATCCCTCCTTCGACGATTGAGGCTAGGGCAAGTACATCGCCAATTCAAATCCATCGGCGAACACAAGAGGTTAGATTGCGAATTCGTCCTTCAAGATACCACCATACAACGCCTAATGTCCACCTCGCGCGCCCATAAAGTTGGTCAGCACTCCGTTTGTTGTGCGCATCTGGTTCCAGGAGCTGACTCGAGAGACTCGAAAGAACAGGCTCCCTTCTGTTCTGCCCTGAGTGCGGAACGCTTCTGTCGTTGCCAAAAGGTGCAGAGAAAGTTGTCGTCTGCGAACAATGCTCGTACGAGGAGCCCGCCAGCTGTGAGTTGCACAAAGCATTGAATGTGATATGCATGCGCTGATCATTTATTGTCGCTTCACTGCCTTGTTTTTTTCCCTGAAATTTCAAATATGCGTTGTACGCCTAGCATACGAGAACGTCCGCATCACCACCCGATCACATCCCGAAGCATTCCCTTCTGCGCTAAGACAAAAGCGCAAGACCCAAACGAAGCACCACGAAACGGGTGATCAGGGTACCCTGGTATGTGGGCGACCTGCCATTGTTTTTGACATTTCCAACCTGACAATTGACTGCGCACTCTACTCTACGGACGATAGGTATCCGAAAAGTGCCCGGCTTGCGGGCATCTGCAGGCATACTCAAAAGAGATGCAGGTAATGTCCCTCTTACTTCTTGTTCATTGTTATCAAGTGGAAACGAACTTTGTGATTTGCAGCTACGGAGTGCAGACGAAGGATCCACGGTATTCTACACGGTATGTGGACTGCTTGCTTTTTGTTCGGGCGGTGGTGCTGAATGGTATGATAGTGCGAATCGTGCAAGCACGGATGGCGGGTGAACAACTAGATTACACGTATACCCCGACGGAGCAGAATAGAGCTATGACACCAAAGCCGCCGAGGGTGCTGGCGAGGATGGCAACAAGGGGTTCTCGGAGGGCGAGGGTGTCCTTTGGCAGTCTTTGTGGCGTTGAGCATATAATTTGATGAGTGTAAGATATGACACGTACGTGGAAAAGTAGAACGCGAGCGCGAATGTGGGAAGCAGAAAGAGCGCAGCCACGAAGGGCAGGAAGGAGGTGGGGACGATGGGGGAGAAGGCTGGTAGCGCCTGGTGGAGAGCCTGCAAGCGCGTCAGCAGTGCATATAGTGTGGAGAAAGTAATGAGCCTTACCTTTAGGTGTTGGTAGTCGTCCATGATGTAGCGTGGAGTGTGCGTTGCAGAATCGAGTGACTGACGTACCAGTGAAACAAACACGTGTCATCAAGCCATATCAACTAGGCTTTTCGTCGACCGTCCCCCTCCAAATCTTCAACCACCACCACCACCTCCACCGCCCGCCACCATGTCCGCACCCGCAATTCAACGCGTCCAGCAGCACCCGCTCTTTATCCAGGCCCAGAACAAGGCCAGCTACTACAACAATCAGCTTGATAAAGAGGTACGCAGCTGCGCAGACACCACCCGTGTCGCACAGCAGCCAGCTGACAACCTCCACACCTACAGCTCGGCAAGTACCCAGTCCTCATCAACTTGGAGCAGCGCACGAGTGTCCCCAAGACGTACGCCGTCCTTGGTGGCCTCGTTGTGCTCATCTTCCTGCACACGTTCAATGCCTTCGCGGCTCCGATTTCCAACCTCGTCGGATGGGGGCTCCCCGCCTACCTCTCCTTCAAGGCCATCGAGACACCCTCGCCCCACGATGACGTCCAATGGCTCACCTACTGGGTCGTCTTCGGTTTCTTCAACTTCCTCGAGTCGTTCGCCCTCCGCATTGTGCTGTACTATGTCCCATGGTACTTTGCCTTCAAGTCGCTCTTCATTGTCTGGCTCCAGCTCCCAGCGTTCCGTGTACGTATTTCTCTCTTCTATACCCATGTTCTGAGAAGCGCGAGCGCCTGTACTGGAGGCGGGAAAAAAAACCTCTCCTCGCGTGCTCGCGTGCCACGTCCGCTTTGTCACCTCTTTTTCGTCGCTGTGGCGATTCATCATAAACATCAACACTGACGCTATCTCCGTTTGTTTGCTCTCGCAGGGTGCCCAAGTTGCCTACTTCAACGTTATCAAGCCTGTGCTCGCCAATGTAAGCTCTTCAAGTAAAGTCGCCGCTCCTGCGACCACAAATCCTGAGCCTACCGCTCACGCCGAGTGAACGTCTTAAGCAGGGGGCTCTGTGATACCGCTAACCAGCCCATTGTCACGGTCTCGCCCGCTCCTTCCTTTCCCTTTCTATCTCCGTCATCGAAGGGTTTCTCCTCGTCATATTATGCTATCTCAAGTCACGAGCCTATTCACGTCTTGTAACTTGGTATCTCCTCTAGAATTGAACGATTTTCACTCTCCTCCTCTCCTACCAATAAGTACACTATCTTACCTCCTCCCGTGCTTGCCTTCAACGCACATATCCGCATACCTTCTTCCTTCCTACCTACCTACCTACGTAGCTCGCCGGTATGTATCGTTGACGTTGATTGTACTTGTATTTGATTCGTCGACTGATTCATTTACGACTGCCCCTATTGCACTGTGACGTTGATGAAGACGAATAGCACACAATTCTTAATGTCAGCTGTAGGTTGAAGGCTTTGCTCGCTTGGGCGTTAGCAGTGGCAGGCTGGCAGGCGACTCCGACGCCCAGCGAACGCGTTTTTGGAAGGTTGGGTTCACACGCACGGATACTTTGTCTGATTGGCCGTATCGGTGACGCGGTGACGTGATGACGTTCTTCGGACTCCGGAGGTTTTCTGACTTGATCCAGGCCCGGACACGGCCGGTCGTTAAGGGGTACGGTAGGCGAGATCGCCATGGTTCACTTTTCGATTTTCGATTTTCGAATCGTGATCGCCATGGTTCGAACCGGGGACAGGGCAAATCCCACGCCATATATGCGGTGCACTTGAGTGCCCGAAACGTGCACCACGCTGTATTACACCGTCAAACTTGGCTGGTAGATACTATACCATATAATCTACATAGAAAAATTGTTTAGAAAGATGAGGGTGTCATAATCATGACCATTCTACGGTACAAATGGCTACTCACAGCCCTTCA